>JAQQSZ010006824.1:0-13485 GCA_028646595.1 Phalanger gymnotis
CACCAAGCGCTCTCCTAGCGTAGAGTCGTTCCTTCAGCCTTTCAGATTCTCCCGGCTGGCAAATTTGCCCCACTCAGACTGCTCGCAATTTCTAACTCTCTCAAATCTGCTCAGATTCACTTTTTTATAGGAATCCAACAGAACTTGTGAGAGAGCTCCGGCAAGACGCTGTTTTCATGCGGCCATCTTGGCTCCGCCTAAATGCTTCAATCTTTATTCTGAGTCTATCACCTCTTTAGTGGCATGAATAGTATGTTTCATCACAGGTCCTCTCAATTTATGATTGGTCATAGTATGGATCAGTGTCCTAAACTCCTCGATTTTTCCTTTTTTGAGAGGGGGTTGACTTTGCCAATTAAATGGGCATGAGATAAAAACCTCAAGGCTGTTTTTATTTTCATTTCTCTAATTATTAATAGCTTGTAGCATTTCCCCCTAAGACCAACAATAGTTTGAATGTTTTCCTCTGAAAGCTTCTTGTTTATATTCTTTGAACATTCATAAATTAGAGAAAAGGCTTATTCTTGTAGATTTGAAGCAATTTCCTATATATCTTGGAAATTAGACCTTTATCAGGCCTCATATTGAAATACATACTTTTTTTTTCCTCAATTACTTATCTCCTAGAGGTAATAGAGAGTCTAATTAAATATAAAATTATCTGTTTGGTTTTTAAACCCCTTGATAACCTAGTCCCTTCCTACTTTTCTGGTGTTATACTCATTTCCTTATATGTACTCTCTAAGATACAGTGACAATGGCCTCCTTGTTATTCCTCGTACAATATACTCCATCTCCTACGATTGGCATTTTTACTGGTCGTTCGATGTATCTGGAATGCTTTTCCTCCTGCATCTCTGCCTCCTGGCTTCCCTGGTTTCCTTCTTCAGATAATTTCCAGCCTTCTACAAGAACCCCTTCCTGGGGCTTCTTATTGCTTCTGAGGTTAATTCCAATTTATCTCATATATATCATGTTTGCATGCAGTTGTTTATATGTTGTCTCCTCTCTGCATTATGAGTTCCTCCAGGATAAGGAGAATTTTTACCATTCTTTGTATCCCTAGTACTTGGCATAATGTCTGGCACATAATATTTAATAAATTCTTGTTTTGACTTGCTACTCTCCTAATTTTGGCTGCAAAGGTTTTGTTTCTACAAAACCTTTAAAAATTTTTATATAACTAAAATTATCCGTTTCATATTCTGTGATTCTATTGCTTGTCTCATAGTTAGTTCTTTCCCTATCCACATATTTAAAATGTACTTTCTTCTTTGGTCTTTACTCCTCTAATTTATTTATGATTCCACCCTTAATGTCTAAATCATGGAGTTTGTCTTGCTCTATAGTGTAAAATATTAGTTCAAACCAAGTTTCTGACTGTTTTCAAGTTTTCAAAGCAATTTTTACAAAGAGTAGCTGTGGTATTAATGTTTATCAAATACTGACTGGGCTATTGTGCTTATTTCCTTTGATATACCGAGTACTTAATCTGTTTCACTCGTTGGCCTCTATTTGTTAAGCAGTGCCAAAGAATTTGGGGGAAGGAAGGGGCAGCTAGGTTGCACAATGGATAGAGTGCCAGTTCTGGAGTCAGGAAGACTTGAGTTCAAATCTGGTCTCAGACACTTAATAGCTACTTAACTCTGGACAAATCACTTAACTGTTTGCTTCAATTTCCTCATCTGTAAAATGAAGCCAAAAAAAGGTAAATGGCAAACCACATCTCTGCCAAGAGAACTTCAATTGGCATCAGTAAGACATTACTGAAATGACTGAAAAACAACAAAGTACAGTTTTAGATCTGGGACTGAAAGATCCTCTTCTTTCCTTTATTTTTTTCATCATTTCCCTTGAGATTGTTTTTTCCTCTGGATGAATTCTGCTATTATTTTTTCTATAAAATAATGTTTTAGTACTTTGTTATGGAATTGGAAAGTAAATTAATTTAGATAGTGTTATCACTTTTATTACATATATGTATTACATGATATAGTCTACCTTTGAGCCATGAATATTTTTCTAATTATTTAGATCTATCTTTATTTGTGTAAAGAGTGTTTTATATTTATATTCATAGAGTCTTTATGTGTCTTATCAGTGTAAATTCCCATGTATTTTACACATTCTGTAGTCATTTTAATGAAATACTTGTATCTTAATGCTGGGCCTTATTGGTAATACACAAAAAGGCTAATTATGTGGGTTTATTTTATATCCTGCAACATTGCTAAAGTTATTGTTTCAATTAACTTGTATTTTCTAAGCAAACCATCAGATCATCTGCAACAAGTATTGATTGTGTTTCCTCTTTGCCTTTACTTATTCTCTCAATTTCTTTTTCTTGTTGAGATATTTACCATTTCTAGCACTATTTCAAGCAAGAAGCAGTGATAATATACATGCTTGCTTTACTCTTCGTCTTACTAGAAAGGACTGTAGCTTACCTTCATTACATATAATTCTGGTACTTGATTTGAGACAGATTCTACTTATGTTAAGGAAAGATCCATTTATTCCTATGTTTTAAGTTTTTTTTTTGAACAAAAAGGTCTTGTATGTTGTGAAACCCTTTTGCCACATCTATAGATATTTTGTGTTCCAATGGGTTTTGCTGCTGCTTTTTCTAAGTATTTACTCCTGTCTTTTCAAGGATTTCAGAAGAAGCTCAGGCTAGTAACCTACAAACTTTCAGTGGACCCAAAGTGGTCTGATCACTGCCCTGTCCTGATCTTTGTAAGGTGCTGGCACAAATTTGGGTTTTGGGAACATAACTGTGTATTTACCCCTGTTTATAATTCTAGTGGACTGCTAGTGGACCTATCTACCAACAAATAGCTAGCTGAAAGGCTGCAAGTTCACAACAGGCTTCTCCTTATTCTGAGCTCCCTGCCCTGGGTTATTCCACAGTAGGCTTCAGATTGAGCACTGGGCTGAATGTCAATTTTGTCATTACTTTACTCAGTATACAGGAACAGGTCTAGACCTCAGTACTTGCTTGATTTGTGACCCAAATCTGGGGGATGAACAAGAGCTTCCCACTGGTACCTGGTCCTGTTCTCTATACACCTTTAGGAACCTCTATGTTCCTAAAGTCTCACAGCTTTTCTTGTCCTAGTACATAGTCCTGAGCTTGAGTTCAGTTTTTGAACTGGCAAGCTCCATGGAGTTCTCTGACAGGTGGATCCCATCTTTTGTGTCTACAGATGTGTTGCTTTCTCTATGCTAAGGCTGAAAAGATGACTCACTGATTTTTCCTTGGATTCCCTATCAGGTTTGGGTTTGGTGAGTTTTCCATGTCTTTAGGGATCAGTTGAGGAAGTGAGCTGGCCTGCACTATTTCCTCTGATATTCCTTCTTGGGCTGTCTTAAACCATATTTTTTCAGTTTTGTATGAAGAGAGGACTTTTGCTGAGAGGTGTGTGTGTGTGGGTAGAGATGGTGTGGGAAATTTGAGGAGAGAACATAAGAAGAATATAAATTTCATTTTTGAATATATCCCCTTCCACCTTCTCCATCCAGCAAGTTATCCTTTGTAACAAATATTTACATATTGTAAAAGTACAATGGGGTGTGAGGTACTTTGATAATATCATTTCTTTCTCTTGTTTTCCCTGCTGCTGTGCTGAATATTATAGAAAGGCAATTACAAAAAACAAAAAAAGTAAAAGGAATGCCTTACCCGAGTGAGGGCTTAATTTAAGTTAACTAACATGAGTAAGGACAATTGTTTCTGGACCTGGGAAGCCAAGGCCCTCATCCTTTTTCTCTTTATGAAAGGGCCTCTCTTAGCTGTGAACTAAAACATAGGCACATTGCCCGGGCTCAATTCTAAGGAGTTTGGCATCTAGAGAAAGAAGTCGGGCGCTTTCTTGAACTCCCTGGTTCTTTTTAAGCCCTATCCAACCACTTCCAGGACCTATAGGAAAGAGTACTTAAAGCTAGGTTTGATTCAATCAAGTATCTCTAAAACAAGGCATAGAATATAAAGCTATTCAATACACGGTGTACAAAGTACAGCCATTTAGAGTACTTAGGTTAAGAAGGAGTGATTCATAGGAGGGAATGTAATGGTAAGAGGATTTAGTAAGAATTTCAGAATTTTTAATAATAGAAGGGGAATGCTCAAGATTTTTTTTTTTTTTACAGAAACGTAATTTATTTGTATAAAATTGACAAAAACCAGCTGGGCTGCATATTACTTCTCTTCCTGAATGGACATCTGGGCAACAGCCTTCTGTGCTTCATCTGCAGCATCGGTGTAAGCTGGTGGATACCATCTGATGATATATTCAACCAGTTCTTTTGCTCTAATTCTGCAGTGGTTACTTCCGAAAACTTGTACCTCTGCTTTTTCCGGCTTTTCACCATCTTCCTCTTGGTTGAATAGATCTATTTTAATCTGAGCTCCCAAAAGCGTCTCCATGGCTTGAATCCTGGATCCTTTCAGTCCTGTAAGGGCTGCCACAAGCTGAGCCTCGACCAGGAGCCGCAGAGGGCCTTTTTCTTGGGGCTTGGGTCTCGGTCTCCGAGGACTGGTCTGGTTATAGTCTTCTCGAACAAGCTGGTTACTACTCATGGTGTGCTCGGGACACGGGGAATGCTCAAGATTAAGGGTGCTATACTCTTATGTATGTATGTCTGAAATAAAGTGAAAGTTTCAGTTTTTATCTGACATGTACTAACTATGAGATTTGGGGCCAATTTCATCTCTGTTTCCTAGGTAACTCTATTTTAGAGAAGGGTTGCTGTTACATGTCATTGAATGAAGTTTCCATACTTGGAGCACCCTTGATTGATTGAATCCTTGGTCCAGATCCTCCCCTGACTGAAAAAATGAAGCTTGTTTATTTTCTGATGTTTCTTTCAAAAGTATTGTTTTGAAATATTACAGCTGTACAAAGATTGGGTACAGTACTTTGACAATAGATTTTTTTCCGATGCTTTCCTGCTTGAGGATCTATAATAATCTGTATCTCCAGAGGATGCCAAATGCAATAAGTGCTTCAGCTACTGAAAAATGAAGAAATCCCCTTTCATCATCTGGGAATCAAATAATTTAAAGAATGAGACTTCAGGAATCATATCCGCTAGAGCAGGATTCATGTGGAAGCTGGTTGTATATGCTGCTGCTTATAACGACTGAATCATATTTGTATACCCAGCTCCTATTTATTTATCTTTTTTCTCTTTTCTTTTCTTTCCTTCCTTCCTTCCTTCCTTCCTTCTTTTCTTCCTCCCCCCCTTCCTTTTAGCCAGAAGAACCTAGTTCAAGGGTAGGGAATCTGCAGCCCCGAGGTCACATGTGGCCACTCTCTAGGTCCTCAAGTGCAGCCCTTTGATCAGTCAAATCCAAACTTCACAGAATAAATCCTCATGGGTCCAAACTTCACCATTTGGATTTTTAAAAATTAGTAATTAAAATTAATTATTTTATTAAGTGTATTTGTTCTGTGAAGTTTGGATTCAGTCAAAGGGCCGCACTTGAGGACCTAGAGGGCCACAAGTGGCCTCGAGGCTGCAGGTTCCCCACCTCTGAGTCCTAGTTCTTCCTTCAAGGACAAATCTCTGTAAACAAACCTTGCTGGCCCTTTTTATACCTCTGTGACATTACAGCGAGTATTCTTTCATTTTATCCTCACAACAGTCCAATGAGTTAGCTACTCTGTAATACAACGCACTAATAAAGAAATTGGCTTTTAAATATTCGGGTGCTCACTTGGGGTCCCATCTTTATTCTACTGCGCATTGGCCTCCACTCCGATGTCTAGCTCATTCTGAATCTGCTCTCTAAAATTTTGCAGGTTCCATCCTGAATGAATATCCAGCAGTGTATTATAAATGCAGTGGGGACATAAAATAACGAAACAGAACCAGCTGTTCTGTTTTACCTTTTACCTCCTGCTTTACCTTTTCATCTCCACAACCCTTGCTCAGCATCCTTTAGCTTTGAGCCTGACGGAGCACTAGCCCGGGGAGGGGAAGCCGATTGGAGGGAGCTCTGGCCAGTCACTGGGAGGCGTGCCCTCATCGCTATGGTGACGGGTTAGAGGAGGAGGAGGAGGCTTTGCCTGCACCTGGGGCTCTGGCTTTTGAAGCGCCGACGGCGAAGGGAAAAGGGGCTGCGGGTCGCTGAGCAATGTCAGACACAAGGGAAAAGGCTGCAGACCGGACGGTGTTCGTGGGAAATTTAGAGGCTAGGGTGCGAGAGGAGATCCTCTATGAGCTGTTCCTGCAGGTAACACGCCTTCTTTCTCCTAGGCGTTTGCGGAGGAGGTTCTGGCAGGGCCTGCGGGCCTAGCCCAAGCCCACCGGCCTGGGCTCTCCCAGCCCAGAGGATGAAGTAGCGCCTCTTCCCTTTTGCTGACTCCCCATTCATCCTGCTTCTGTTTTAAAAGTCCAATCTCCATAGCCCTAGCCTCAGGAACTTAGGGCCGGTGTAAAGGTTCGAACTTGCGTTGAAAGGAAGAGTGGTGCAATGGAAGGCGTTCATAGGCATCTCAAAGGTAAAGGGATCACGTAGAACTGGAAGGGACGTTAAAGATTACCTAAGGAAACACCCTCATTTTACAAATGAGTGAAGTGTTTTTTTCTCAAGGTCACATAGGCAGTAAGCATCAGAGGAAGTATTTGAAACTAGCTGCTCTTTCAACTGCATCATGCTGGAATAAGAGAATAGGAGGTCTAATGCTACTTCTACCTTTTACTTCCCGTGTGACTTTAGGTGAGTCGTTTAACCTTTTTGGAGGCTTGGTTTCATCATCTATGAGATTAGGATATTGAAGTTAATGACTTTAAGTTCCCTTCCAGTTCTAAAACTGAAACCTACATCCTGTTCTTCTACAGGCTAGATTAAGTCAAAAAGGTTTTTTTTTCCTTTTAGCACTAAAAAAAGCTCATATCACCATTGGCTCATATATTGAAAACTAATCCAATTCCATTATTTTTAGAGGTGAGGAAACTATCGCCCAGAGAGGGGGATGTCTCAGAGCTGAGATGTCAACTCAGTCCTTTAGCTCCAAATTAAATGATTTGTCTTACTTCTAAAAGAACTAAAATTTCATCATCATTGTCTTTTTTTTAAGTTTATGAAAACAGGGAATCTTGGTGACATGAGCCAGTCTAGCCAAGCTGTGATGGAAATATCAATTAGTCTTCACACTTATTCAGCAGTTTAAAACCAACAAACTCCTACTGTGTGTTTAAACAACAGAAAACTTTTTAAAATGTAATATATTACTGGGAAGCCAGATTGTGCATATCAATACACAGTGAAAATAAGGAGTGCCAATATAAATGTACCTAAAGGAATCATTTGCAAAATAGTCTATGACAATAGTATCAGAGGTAGTTTATTTCAATTAGTCTGAAATTCTGGGTTTTTTTTTTAGACTATTAAACAAAAAAGTGGACTGGGTGAACTCCATGTTGTCTTCCAGCTCTAAAGCCAATGGTCTTTCAGTGGATGTTGATAATTTGAAGTGTAAGGTTATTCAACTAAATAAAATTATGGTAGTGGACCTTTATATTTTCAGAAATAGCCCTATATTGGCAGTTTGTTGCAGAGCCTTTTTTTCCCTCTGGCTGCCTTTCTTAAAGGTGTAGTTTGTAAAAAGAACACCTTATTCTTGTCATTTTTTGCTGTTAGTAGCTTTTTGCAAGAATTTTTATATTCATAATAGTAAATCCTTATTGAATGAAAACCCACTAAATAAACATTATGGGAAATGATGAATGGAAGTTGGGTTACGTGATAGCCATGAAACCTGAAGAATAATTGTTTCCGAACTAACATTTTCATTTAAAAGTCACTTCCTAACTCTTTACTTTGTCTTTCCTCTCTTTCAGTTTGAGATTATGAACTTTTTCATCATATCTAAAGATGTCACCCCCTACCTTCTTTTGAGAAAAGCCAGTGGATTTGGCAACAAGGAAATCATTAATGGCCTTTGAAAGAGCAAAACAAGTTCAGGAGGGTAGGAAAATCAAAGAATACAATGGGGTTGAGTAAGTTGGAGGATGATGAAGTGGAGGCAGTGAGTATTTGTGCAGTAGAACTTTTGCAGTAAAGAGGAAGAGAGAGAATGATAGTTTTAGGATTTAAGATATGGCAATGTCAGAGAGAGAGAGAGAGAGAGAGAGAGAGAGAGAGAGAGAGAGAGAGAGCGCTTAGAGAGTGAAGAGGTAGGAAAGGAGAAATGAGAAAGGCCTTTTAATAAAGTAAGGTCCCTGCAGATCTCAGAGGAATTATATCAGTGATATTAGTGGTAGAACACAGCTTAAAGAATTCACTGTCATGGAGTTAATGTTTAACCACATGTAGGAGCTATAAAGACAAAAAAACCAAACAGTCCTTCCCTCAAGGAACTTATATTATACTAGGGCCATCTAGAAATACAAAATATATACAAAAGAAATATAAAGAACTTTGCGGGTAGGGCACGATGGATTGGAGGGAATAGAAAAGGCCTTCTATAGCAGATGGTTCTGGAGCTGAGGTTTGAAGGAGGCTAAACTTTCTGAGGGGCAGTGGTTAAGTAGGAGTCTATTCTACATACACAAGGTGTACAAAGCATGGATATGTGAAGTAGAATGTCATGTGAGGAATAGCAAGGAAGCCAGTTTTCCTTTAATGTTGAGTGTGTGAAGGGAAATAATATGCAATATGTAAAGAAAGGCTGGAAAGCAACCTGAAGACAAGGTCGGAGGCAGTCCTGCAGTCCAATTTCAGGGGTTTTCATGGTGACGAAAGGGAGAGGACCAGAGGGTGAATGACTGGGGATGCAGAAAATAGGCTGAAATACCAAATATATCAAGAGAAAAAGCCTCAATAAAAGTGCACCACACAAGCAGAAAAGGCAGGAAGGATTCTAGAAAACAGGATGAACAATTGGTAAAACATCAAAGAAGATATGAAGTTCTCTTAATAATATTATTAATTCCAGATGAAGGACAGAAACTGGGGGACTCTAGAGATCATGAAACAAGAAGAAACTCCACAGTGGTTCGAAAGAAAAATAAAATTCTCAAAGAAAGAAATTAGGAATGAATTTAGATCAGAAATTAAAGTTCTCGGGGCAGCTAGGTGGTGCAGTGAGTAGAGCACCGGCCCTGGAGTCAGGAGGACCTGAGTTCAAATCCGGCCTCAGATGCTTGACACATGTGCTAGCTGTGTGACCTTGGGCAAGTCACTTAACCCCAATTGCCCTGCCAAAAAGCAAAAAAAAAAAAAAAAGAAATTAAAGTTCTCAATGTAGCATTAAAAAGTGGAAAAAAAAACTATGATGACAAGTTTCTAAAGAAGTACAATTGTGAAAAAGAAATTCAAACATTTAGAATATAAAAATATTAACATGCAGAACATTTTGGCACAAGGGAAGTAAAAGAAACAATGTTAAAAGAACACACAAATCCAAGCAATCTAAAATAACTAACTTTGAAGATAGGGTATACAGAGATAGGGATCAGAGAACTCAGCAAATTTTTAAAAAAATCTACCACAATGCAAGAAATAATAAAAGAAAACTGCAGAATTTCTGCATATAGAGAACAAAGCATCCATTGAAACAATCCATAATATTACTCTGGGAAGAAAAAGGTCTTTCCTATTCTCAGATATAGAGTAGTTAAATTTAATAGTTTTGATATTTGATAAAATTCGATAAATTTTACAAGCAGCTAGGAGACAGATCATTCAAATGTGAAGGAAATAAAAATTGAAAGACAAATTTATTCTACAGTTACAAGAAAACAAGTGAGGCCTTGGAAAATGCACACACACACGTATGTATTTAAAGATCAAACTGCAATCCAAAATGTCACAACCTACAAACTTGAGCTTAATAGTCAATGAAAAAGGACATATTTAAAACAAAAGTATATGATGTATTTCTGAAAAAAAAAGACATGAAGCTGAATTCTTAAGAGGTAAACACTTCCAACAGTAGAAGTACAAGAAAGGTAAAGAAATACAATTACAAAAAAGTAAATTTGCATTTAGAAGCTATTGTTTAAAAAGAAAGATTGATATATGGGTTAAAAAGAAAGAATAAAAGGAAACTATCAGTGGATAAAATTGACTTAAGGATCCTAAGCCTTAAAGGCAACTTAAAGAATCACAAGGGAAGTGGAAAAATTGAATTGAAGCAGCATGAAGTCATAAAGGTGCATCAATGTCTTTTGTGGAAAGGAATTACTATAGTGGAATGTTAAATAAAGGGGGAGCAGTCAGGACTGGATAAAGGAGAATGGGCGATGCATCCCTGCCAAATCCATGGCCGAAGAATAATTATTCTTACCATTTCATTGCAAGGGATAGGTAGGGAAGTGGGAGTTGAGGGAGGGTGTGTGAACTGGGACTGGCGTCTGATCATGGGGCAGGGAGCTGCAGCTGTAGAACATTCTCATGTGGTCAGAGGTGTCTGTAGAGGTAGACAGGTGGTTGTAATCTGGGGGGAGTTTGTGCATTGGGAGATCACCTTCTCTGAGAGAATGATGACTGAATGGAGAAGCACTCACTGTATGCCAGACACTGTGTTAAATTGCAGGGATATGAATACAAAAGCCAAACAGTTTTTGCCCCAAATAGTCTTATATTCTTTTGTTGTTGTTGTTGTTTGTTGTTGTTGTTTTTTTTTTTGAGAGGGGGGGACAGGGCAATTGGAGTTAAGTGACTTGCTCAAGGTCACACAGCTAATACACATGCCAAGTGTCTGAGGCCGAATTCCAACTCAGGTCCTCGTGACTCCAGGGCTGGTGCTGTACTCACTGCGCCACCTAGCTGCCCCCGTCTTAATATTCTTAAAGGGGGAGAAAACATAAATTTAAGAGTGATGATGACCTGGGAGAATATTTTGGTTTGTGTAGTTGCAGGGAGAGTGAATGGAATAGTAGGACAGTTGAATTATATACCCCTTTGGGAAGCAATAGTAATGTGCTTGACTATAGCTTTCAGAGTAATAGGGAGAAGCTGGAGCCAGTCACAAGATGATTCAACCTCTAAAGTAAGCTGATCATGGGGAGAGGTGAAAGATTGGCTGGGCCACACAATTAGGGACAAGGATAATTTCCATCATCTTGTCTGGTCAGAATCACAACAGAAAAAAACAAGTTCTACATAGGCAATAGCATAGAAATTGAACGGCTAAGTGGTACAGTAGGTAGTACAGAGGAAAACACATCTTCCTCAAATTTGGCCTCAGGCAACTTACTACCCGTGTGACCCTGGGCAAGTCACTTAACCTTTTTTGCGTTAGTTTCCTCATCTGTAAAATGTTCTGGGTAAGGAAATGCCAAACTACTCTAGTACCTTTGCCAAGGAAACCTCAAAAGGGGTCAGGAAGAGTTAGACATGACTGAATGAATGTTAGAACAACAACTTCCTGAATAGAAGAGTGAGCTCAAATATGGTAATTCAGAAGATTCAAGCCTTTTGAGAAAAACAAAATGGATAAGGATATAACCCACAAATGGGAAGTAAAATTCAAAACAGACTAGAAAGGATGAAAAATAATTAAAAGAAAGCAAAAAAGTATTGGATAAGGGTTTAGTAAAAGAAAATTATTTTTAAAAAAAGAAATAGGAAGAAAAAAGATTTCCTGTTAATTTCTTAATTGAGAAAAGGAGAAGACATAAGAAAGGAAGAGAAGTAGTTCACTAAAAATGAAAAATTAAATGATGTGATTTTGGCTAAGCAGATGAAAGAAAGGTGAGAGAGCTTATGAGAAGATAGTAGAATCTGAAAAATTTAATATAAAAAGGAACAAAAAAGCAATATATAAAATAAATGGAGGAAAGCAGAAGCCCAGTAATGATAACTTTAAGTGTGAATTCATTAAACAATTTTTTAGCAGAGAAAAATAACAGAATGGATAAAGAATGAAAACCAATCTGTTGTATATAAGAAATGCAACTAAGATGTTGTGGTACATAAAAAATGAAAACGAGAGTAGGATAAAATTAACCATGTTTCAGGTAAACTTTAAAAAGTCGTTGTATAGTGCTATCAGGCAAAGAATAAAATAATTTTTTTACAGTGACAAGAAATAAAAAAAAAACTATATTATGCTTTATGGTACTATAGATAGTAAACCAACATCAATACTAAAATATATATACCATTGTCATATATACCACAGCACCTATATTTATAAAGAAAGGAACTGAATTGTAAAGATAATAGTAGAAGACTTCACTGTGCCTTTCAAAGCATGACATGCAGAAAGATAAACAAAAGGAAACAAGTTTTTTTAAATACCCGTTTTTTTGGTTTGTTTTTTTTTTTTTTTGCCAGATACTGGCTAGGTGATAAGAGTACAATGTCAGAAATTAAAAATAGTCTCAAGGAGCTAATATCCTACTCTGTGGAACTAACAGGTACAAAGCTAAAATATATACAATGTAATTTTAGGGGTGAGGTTAAAAAAAAGGAAAGGTTTCATGCAAAAATCATTGTATGTAAACTAAGCATTTAAGAAAGCTAGGCATTCAAGAAGATTTAGAGTTCTATGTAAAGGTATGGAGGAAGGAATGGAATTTCTTGTATAGAGAATGTCAAATAGGTCAGTTTGGCTAGAATAGTGAATGGTTTATGCCCTCACAGTCTGGAGCCAAATTATTCAGCATTTTACATTCCGAACAAAGGAATTTGTATATTACCTTATAGACCACACACACACACACACACACACACACACACACACACAATACCTGAACTTTTTAAATAAGGGAGTAACATGGTCAGATTTATACTTTTGGAAAATTATTTTGATACTTCTTTGGAAGATAAATTAGAGAGATTTGAAGCACAGAAACCTAACAGGAGACTATTGCAATAATTTAAGCAAAGGTCAATGAAAGCCTGAATGAAGATGGTAGCTGCACGAATAGAGAGAATGTATGTGAGATGAGTGAGTAGAAATGACAAAATATAGCAACTGATTGGATCTAGAGAATGGAATGTAATGAATGGAGAGTAACTCTGAGGTTGTGAACCTGAGTGACTAGAGTCCTTTCATAGAGGGGCAGAGCCAAGATGGCAGCTGAAAAGCAGGAACTAGTGTGAACTCCCCGCCAAGTCCCTCCAAAAACCTATAAAAATGGCTCCGAACCAATTCTAGAACTGCAGAACCCACAAAATAGCACAGGGAAGCAGGGCTCCAACCCAGGACAGCCTGGATGGTCTCTCGGTAAGGTCTATCCCACATGGAGCTGGGAGCAGAGCGGAGTAGAGCAGAGCCCAGCGTGGGCGGCGCAGACCAACCAGGCCAGGAGCCAGGCACAGCGAGCCCTAGTGTCCTGAATCAGTGAGCTGTGGCAGTTGCCAGACTTCTCAACCCACAAACACCAAAGACAACAGAGAAGGTTAGTGGGAAAAGCTGCTGGGGACAAGGTCATAGAGTTTGCAGGTCAGCCACCGCCCCTGGGGCAGCGGAGGTGGGGCAGCTACAGAACTACAGCTGCAGTTGCTTCTGGCCCCAGGCCCAC
>JAQQSZ010006825.1:0-13484 GCA_028646595.1 Phalanger gymnotis
AAAATATAATGATCTCCTGTAAATGGTCAGAGTCGGCAGTTCCCAAAGAAATAAAAATAAAGGTATAATCATTTATCATTTTCACACGCACCATTGAGGGGTAGGGATGGATGTGATAAATTACTCCAGTTGAAATGCTGTGTGGAAAACTCAACCAGGCACCTGCTGACTCCAAACCAGATGTCTGAGCTGTAGATGCCCCTAGGAGTGAACCCCTCTGCAGCTCCTGGGACACAAACTCTGCAAACCAGAAATCTGTAATAAAATGAGAAATTTCATTTTACTCCCAAGGAGAGTGTCTCTTCTTCAGAGTGACACTCCCAGTTCCTTCAAGGGATCCTCAGAGGCATGAACCTGAGGCCCTTCCCCCACTGGATGCTTGCCACTTTATCAATATCCTTCTTCAAAAATGATGTCCTGAACTGATCACACAAATCCAAATGTGGTCTGTCCAAGGCAAAGCTCAGTGGAACTACTACCCACCTCACCCAAGCCCTCCTCCAGGGCACTACTTAACCCAATGCAATCTAACCTGATCCAATTTGGTCCAACCCAACCACTTATTAAGTGTCTACTGTGTACAAGAAAAGTACTGTTAGGAAATAAAAGACAAATATAGAGCCCCTGCCCTCAAGCAGCTAACATTGGATTAGGAGGAGTTAACATGTAAACAGATAAGTATATGCATGAGAATTTAAAATGGACAAGGCACTAACAACTAAGGGGAACTGGGGAAATTTTCCATAGGAGATGGCATCTACACTAACATGGCTTTAACTTCCTTACCTGTAATGCCACACTGTTGACTCCTACTGAGATTGAAGTCTGCTAGTCTTCTTCGTGCTGTCTGGCTGTGTGTGCCTTCTAGTATACTGTACTTGTAAAGTGATT
This sequence comes from Phalanger gymnotis, assembly GCA_028646595.1. Lineage (NCBI taxonomy): Eukaryota > Metazoa > Chordata > Mammalia > Diprotodontia > Phalangeridae > Phalanger > Phalanger gymnotis. The sequence continues at coordinate 892 of JAQQSZ010006825.1, forward strand.
GCTTGAGCCTAAGAGGAAGATTTGACATTTATTGTTCATAAACTTAATCTCATTAGATTCGTCAACATTTGAGTCTGTCAAGGTTGATCTGGATCCTGAGTATGCATGGAAGATTATTTTTGTCCCTTGGCTTTCTTTAAATTTAAACATTATGCCCTAAGAAAGAGGATCATCCACTCACTTATCCATTTAACCAACCAATATTTATAGGGGCCCCAACCCAAATGCTAAACACTATGGCATTTCTGTATGTTGAAAAACATCACAGGGAAAAGGAGGCAGATAGGGTTGCCCCAGATGATAGATGGGAACAGCAAACCAGTTCCTAAATCCTCCTCACACTATTTCTGTAGATTCCAAATTTGCTCAGCCTTGCAATCAAATGCTTGGGTTTACTACTCTCCTACCCTTGCCACATGGCTCAAGATTGACAAGTCAATCAATCTGTCACCTCTGCCATTATCATCTTTGTCTTTAAAACCTCCCTCATTGCACGTTTCTGTGTGCAGCATTGGTATGATGCCAGCCCTGAATCAGAACCATCACGTCCAAAAAAATCAGCATTGATGTTGGCCCCGATCTTTTGGGCGCAAAGTGAGGAGGGAGGGACACAAGTGTTATCTCCAGTGAGTACAAGCATTACTTGTTGAATTAAAAAAAATTACCCAATACAATATGTGATAGCAACATCGAGAGAATGCCAACTAGTCAAACACCAGCCAGAGCTAAGGAGGGTTAGGAAATTAATTTGGAGTCTAATGCAGTCTATTAATTATGCAGAGAAGATGTAAACAAGTGAGGAAAGGAATAACGTGCATGATTGAAGGATTTTGCACAATTTGCCAATTACCTATGCATCCATTTTTCACATAAACAATGGTGAATCCATGAAAATGGCATCATGAATGGGAGCCTGAGACGATTCTGGCTTTGTGAGAAATTACTCAGAGATTTATGATTCTATTAGCCCATGACCCCAAAGCGGATCTGGTGAACAGCGGTTATCATTCTAGTCTAGTGGTTGCAATGAGACCTTGAATCAGTGAGGGAGCAAACAGTGGGGAAAGGGGTGGGAGGGAGCAGAAGTGTGCACTGAGATCTGAAAAATCTCACATTTTTTACATCAACCAGGAAGGGGGCTTGCTGTCTTCCCTTCTTTCACAGAAATGAAATCATGAACTGGGGGAGGAGGAAGAGTCTTTGATAAAAAAAAAATGAACTTGACAAGTGAAGCATTTTCTTTCTCTTTCTACTTCCTCCATCCAATCATTTCCAGGGTCTTTCTTCTAGGCAAATATTCTCTCAATCTTCTAAGGAGGAAGGAGTTAATGGCTCCATTGAGCTTGTCCAGAGGCCCCACGGAGCCTTCGCTTCCCCTGATAGTCTTTTCACCCAGCTCTCTTAGCCCAGCACCCTTGCTTGCAGACATCTCCAAAGCCAGGAGCTGCCAGCAGCCAGCTGTCATGTGGCTGTTTGTTGCCTCCTAGGTAAACCTCTGCGGTCAGGCTGACAGCCTCCTTCTAACTGAGCTAGTCCCTGGGTAGAAGGAAGCCAGAGCTCCAGCTGGTGCTGGTTCTGGCAGGCCACTGAGTTTCCCCTAAGTGACCCACTTTCACAAATTCACCAAGTGATGTATAGACTCTTGCCCTGCTCTGAGAGCAGGGACCACCGAGGGGGACATAGCTAGGGAGAAGGAACCAAGAACGCTGGATCGCTGTCCAAACTATGTCACTCTTCTAATTTGGCCAGGTCCCTTCCCTTCTTGGAGTTTCAGTTTCTTCATCTGGAAAATGGACTGGATAAGAAGGCATCTAAACTCTTTTATAAAAGATGTTTCCAACTGTAAAATCCAATCCAATGCATTTTAGGCCAGCTAAGTGGGCCTGGAATCAGGAAGACCCAAGTTCAAATCTGACCCACTGCAAGACCCTGGACAAGTCACTTAACCCTATTTGCCTCAGTTTCCTCATCTTTCAAATGAACTAGAGAAGGAAATGGTAAACCACTCCAGTATCTTTGCCAAGAAAACCCCATGGACAGCATGATCCATGGGATCACAAAGAGTTGGACATGCCTAAACAACAAAATAAATATTTCACCATACTATGTGGTACAGAAGACAGAGTGCTAGGCCTGGAGTCAGGAAGACTCCTCTTCCTGAGTTCAAATCTGGCCTCTGACACTTACTAGCTATGTCAGTCTGGGCAAGTCACTTCACCCTTTTTGCCTCAGTTTCTTCATCTGTGAAATGAGCTGGAGAAGGAAATGGCAAATTTTCCAAGAAAACTCCAAATGGGGTTATGAAGAGTCAGAGACAACTGAAAAATGCTAATCAATGGCACCTGAGCTGGTCCTTGAAGGGAGGCAGAGAGTCCAAGAAGTAGAAATAACTAGGAAGACTTGTTTGGCTGTGACATGGAGTATTTGAGGGAGAGTAATGGGAAATCAATGTGAGAAGGAGACAGATGGCAAAAAGACTTAAATGCTCAAAAAAGGAGATGGGATTTTAACCAGGAGGTAATGTGGAGCTATGGAAGCTTCTTGAGCCATGAAAGAACCTCTAAGTTCCCTTCCAACATAAAATCAGTCTGTAGTGCATTCTATCAGCCTTGAAGAACATTTAGGATCAAAATGGATCACATGGCATCCTGGTACTGGGTCACATGGCACCCTGGTACCGGGTCATATGGCATCCTGGTATTAGGTCACATGGCATCCTGGTACCAGGTCACATGGCACCCTGGTACCAGGTCATACAGTATCCTTATATTGGATCACATGGCATCCTGGTACCAGGTCACATGGCATCCTAGTACCTGGACATACAGCATCCTTGTATTGGGTCATATGGCATCCTGGTACCAGGTCATACAGCGTCCTGGTATTGGGTCACATGGCACCAGGTTATACAGCATCCTGGTGCTAGGTCACATGGAATTCTGATGCTTGTTTGCTCTACTATGGTTTCTCTAGCCCCAATCCACACAAGAACAAGCCACAGGAATCACTGAATTGTCAGTAAGTGCAGGGTCAAAGTAGCAGAAATCAGTATGTAGAGTGATGCCTTCCAACAGGTCAATACTTACTTGGGCTTAAGCCCATTACTGAATGACTTCCAAGTAGGCCCAGCTGGACTCCCAGAACACAGTGGGGAGAAGAATGGGGTACACAATTATTGACTCATGTCTTTCTGCTATTCAGAATATTGGGGGAAAGCATAGGCCTAAACCTGGGGACAAAGGTGGGGATGGGGGGAGAGAGTCATCATCTTGGAGAAGGGGCCACGAAGGGTTGTGCTTTCTCAAGGACAAGACTTGTTTAGAAAAGAGAACTCTAGGTGAGCTAGCCCTCCCCAAATTTCCCTGGCCCTTTCTCAAAGTCCTTGGGTAGTAGTGCCAGAAGTGACCAGGAGGAAATTCAATTTGTAGACATTTAGTACACAACTAATAAGTGCAGGGTACTGTGCTAGGACACTGGGGCATTCGGACAAAGATTCCAAATTACAGAGTCTGTGGCTTGAAGAAGCTTAAATTGGGGGACAATTCAGATACAAATAAGTATGATACAAGATAGGACATCACGGGGACAAAAAACAGAAGCAGAGTAATCCAGGAACATCTGAGGAGAGAGGAGGCGCTTTCAGCTGAGGATATCAAGGAAAGATTCCCAACCTACTAGACATGTCCAGCTAGATGACTCATTGACATCTTGCATAAAACTTAGTATCTCTCTTTGCAAAACTTCTCCGATCTTCTTTCTGTCAAGAAACCATCATCTACCATCCTGCCTTCTTTCCTTCCTTCCTTTTTTAAGCCTATTTTTTTTAAAAAATTCTGATCTTAAAACACGAAAAACATTTTCATACAAAGCAAAATGTTAAAAGGAGATTCTCAAAAAGAGGATTCTATATGGAACTATGAATCATACTACTTGCTTTTTAAAAAAAGTACACAATGGATCATCCGTGTTGTTTTCCAAACTCTCCTGCTTCTCTGTGCTTCCGGACTTAGAGTAAGCATGTTAACTTAGGATGGGCAACTTCATTTTGTTTTAAGCCTCCTTTTTGTGATTAAGTAATTGTTACATGAGTTATTTTTTTCTGTAATAAGACAAGCACTTGTGTATAGCTTGGAAAGGCTTCGGTGTCCCTCAAATCTGGTAAACTTTTGTGGGGTGTGTGTGTGTATGCTCCAAATCTGGTAATAAATACATAGATATAGGTATATAAACAAAGAGGGGGGGCAAAGAGAGAGAGGGGGAGAGAGAGACAGAGAGAGAGAGAGAGAGAGAGAGAGAATAAACATTTGCTCATGATGTAAGGAAACTAAAGCTTTTATTGATGTTTCCTTTCATCATAAGCTTAGGTAATCAATCACCAATTAAAACTTAGATGCAATTAAACACCCTCAGCCAGGACCACAAAAACCCACCAAAAGCTCCCACCTGTTCCAGAGCAGACACTAGAGCAGACTCCTTTGCTACCTGCACTTGGAAATGTAAGTGTCCCAAGTTCACTGGAGAGCACTGTTGATAGACAGAGATACGCCCAAATGCCACCTTGGAGGGAGATGCCTTACCCCGCCCACTCCCCCCCCCCCCGGGCAGAGATAGAACCTTGTCAGGAGCACCAGTATAAGACATCGACCTTCTAGGAAGCAGGTTGGTGGTTTGCTTAATGTTTGTCTTTCTGAATAGTCGATAAAGTTTGATGACCATCAGTCTTATTAGCATACATAACAGGAAGTCAGCTTTATGTGCGCCATGCATTACAGCCTCCTTCTGAATTTCCTTTATTTTCTTGAATTTCCTGTTATTCCTGCACATTTAAAAAAAATATTAAAATGGCCTTGGATTTGTTTCTCTTTTTTCGGCATCACTATTGCTAACCCCTCTCCTCCAACATCCCATACACAAAATAAAATCCAAGAGAAGGAAAATGGGGGCAGGGGGAGCCCCACTTAACAAATAAGCAGAGGCAAGCATGACAAGTCCAAACAGTGGCCATGTCCAAAAATGGACATCTCCGCCCCTTACCACCATCTTTCAAGGTGAGGTTAACAACCTTAGGGTCACCCTCAACTCTTCTCTCTCCCTCCCCCTCATATCCAACCCCTGTCCTTCCTACGTCCCCAATCTCCCTCATGTATATCCCCTCCTCTCCATGCACGCAGACATTGCCCAACTTCAATGCCATGTCACCTCATATGTGAACTGTTCAAACAGCTTCCTAATTGCTTCCCCGCCTCAAGTCTCTACCCATCACAATCCATCTGCCACACATCAGCCAAAACATAGCTCACTAGCCCCCACTAATGTGTTTACATTTTTTCTAGTCAGCAAGAGGACAGAATTACAGCAAAGGCCCAATTAGTGTGAATAATGAATCCCCCAGAGTTGGCGGATGTATTTGAATCTGCACTATTCAAAGTTAATTGGTTCCAGCCCAATGAAGATATGTAGTACAAATTCGAATAAAGCAATAGCTCAAAGCAAAAGCAAGAAATAGTGTAGTAAAAAAAGGAGCTATGGACAATTTCTTTCATAAACTTGGGGCACATTCTTCCACAAGTATTCACACTATCAAGAGTAAGAATATATATGCTAAGTAGCATCCATATAGGAAACATATATGGTCATAGCATATTGTGAAGGGGCAAACATGTGACCAGAGCACACAAGGGGAACGGGGGGAGGAGCAGCTGATGCCTTTTATGCTATCGGGCCAAATTTCTTCTGGTGACATCATTACACTGACATCCCTTCTGTTCCATGGGATATATTATTCTCTTACTGCTGCTAGTGATGGCCAGGCACCTGGTCTCAGGTGAGTGTAGCTCTTATGGTCTCATGGAACCTGTTGGACCCTGCTCCTTGCTTCCAAAGCTACTTGTCCTCCATCCCAGCTCTAGTCTTCAAGGGTGCAGTGACTAGAATATCTTTCCCTGATAATAGAAAGCTGGCAGCCCTTTAGTCATAACCAACACATCCAGTTAACAAGAGACAGGTAGAGGGGCCTACAGGCTAAGACTAAGTCTTTTCTTTTTAACTTCTTTGTCTGGGGTGGACATTGCAGTTCTATATTTAGACGACTATCTGACTTAAGGTTAGAAATCCCCAAGCCCCTCCTGACTTAGCCTACAAATGACTTTGAGCCAGAACATCAGGTAAGAGGCATGGACATTATTAGTCATTAACTTGGCCCAAATTCCTGCATTAGGATCATAGAATCATGGAGTCAGAGCAAGAAGGGACCTTATAAGTCATGTGGTCCAACTCCCTCGTTTTAAAGAGGAAGAAACTAGGTCCCAGAGAACAGAGATGATTTTCTCAAGGTCACCCAATCAGTGGGAGAACTGGGAGTCAGTCATTTCCTGATAATAACTCCAACAATCATGAAACCCCTGTGAGGCAGGTGCCATTATTAGCCCCATTCTCCAGACAAGATTCATTTATTTGCTCCTTATCACATGACTATCTGAGGTGGGATTTGAAATCAAGTCTTCCTACCTCCTGGACCAGTGCTCTTCTTCACCGAGCCTCCTTGGGTCAAGGTAAAGGCAAAAGATCTCAAACTTCAGGAATTGAGAAAGGTCTCTTGCAGGAGGGGGCACCTGACCTTAACACAGAAAGAGCCAGGGGTTCAATGAGGTGAAGGTAAGAAGGGAGGGTGTCCCGGACATGGCTGAGGAAGGGAGGGCAGGTGTGCATGGGAAAGAGTAATATGCAGTAAGTGTAGAAAGGTAGACTGAGGTCAGATTGTGCCAATCAGAAGAATGTGGATTCTATAGTCAGAGCAGTAGGAAGATACTGAGGCAGGGGCCAGAGAATCTGCTATGGAGAAGACTCTCTCCCTTCTTCAGCTTAATCCCAACACATCAGGGAACAGGAGGGGAAGAAGTGGCCTGAACTCAATCCCAGGACCTTATCCATCGGAGATATCAGTAAGAAGATGGGCAACATCATCTCCTTTCCTTTCTCTTTCTTTTCTTTTCTTTGTTATTAGCCTGGGTCTCCCTCTCTCTCTCTCAGGATGGAAATGCAATGGCTGCTCACAGAACTAAGCCCAGTACCGATCGGCACTGAAGCTTTGCCCTGCTATATTCTTCTGACCTGGCTTGGTTCACCCTTCCCCAGGCAGACTGTTGGTAGACCTGCTCTCAGGGCTTCAGCGTATTAGTGCTGGATTTAGGGAGCTCACCCAATCCACTTGAACCCTACTGCAGCTCAGAACTCCTGAACTCAAGCAATCCACCAGCCTTAACCCACCCCTCCCCAATAGTAGAGAGTACAGGTCTGAGTCACCATGCCTAATCACATTATTTGCTTTCACGTGAGTGAGCCCAACCCATGGAGCACATATGTCCCAGAGAGAGCCTTAAAATGGTTGTACGAGCAAAGCCATCCCTATGCTGAGCACTGTCCCAGGAGAGAGCTTACTTCATCTGGCATTATACAGGAAGAGCAACAACACCTCAGGCAAGGACCTAGCTTGACTCTTCCGTTAAGGCCAGCTCACTTCTATCTGGAAACAGTTGTTTGGCAAGGCAAACACCCACATGCCACACAGCTCTATACTTCCGGGGGGAGGGGGGTGGTAAATGAGCAGATGGTCCATCGAGGCATATGCTCTGCCTTACTGGTCTACCTGCCTCTTTTCTGAAAGCTGCCGTAGAAGGCACTCTTGCTCTTGCCCATCTTGGAAGTCAACAGCTCATTCCAGGTTCTATTTTGGTCTCACATTTGCAACTCCAATTTTTCTTTTTTAATCTGTTTATTGTGTGATTTTATTAGCTCGCCCTAGCAACATTCCTTCAGGCATACTAATGCTCTGTTAATTAGGTTCCACCTGCCTGGCACGGCTCACTGAAATCTTCCAGGGAACTTGATGTGCAGCTGTCATTCTCCACAGAGAACTTCAGAGCCGAAGCACGGCATGATTGACCATGGTTCAGAACCTTTGACGTCTCCAGCAGACGTGAGCAAGCCTGCAAATGGCCAGCTTGATGCACCTATCCTTCTTTCTTTGTGGACCAAAGGAATTCACATACAAATTCATGTATTCCCTAGCTTCATCTAAACCCACTGTGTCAAAATCATGTAGAAACAGAGGCCACTAAACCGTACAGAAGGATCCCTGCAGGCCACATATTGACTTAGTTTTAAAATGTAATATTATCTTTGTTTTATTGCACTTTCATTCATTTTGTTAACCATTTCCCAATTTCATTTTAATCTAGTTCAGACTACACTTGGGAGTGCTATGGGTTCCATATGATCTGTGGTCTGCATGTTTGACATCTCAGCTCTACCTCCTGCATGATCCCCAGCCTGGCATTACAGGCTTCCTCTCGAAATGGCTTCATACCATTTGGGATATACTCTGTATTTGACAAGCAATGAGGTATGATGCGGTGAAGTATGATGCAGAACCAGCCTTGGAGTAAAGAAGACCTGTTTCAATCCTCCCTTGGCTACGTATTGACTGTGTGACCATGGGCAAGGGTGGGGGAATCAAAGGAAACAAGAGTTTATTAAGTGCCTCAGTCATCTCACTTGACCCTTGTAACAATCCTATGAGGTAGGTACTCTCATTATCCCTATTTTACAGATGAGGAAACTGAGGCAGCCACAGGTTAAGTGACTTGTCCAGGGTTACACAGCTAGGAAGTGTCTGAGTTCAGATTTGAACTCAGGTCTTCCTGATTCCAGGCCCAGCACTCTAACCACTGTGGCACCACCTAGTCACCAATAAATCACTTTATCCCTTAGCATTTAACTCTCTAAGATTATAAATAACTGGTGATTTGCTGATCCGCATCTGTGCAGGGGGTGTCTCCACCAGGAGTTACCTCCCAACCCCGCCCCAATAAAACCCATACTTCTATTACTGGCCTGTGGGTGTGCAGTAAGATCCTCAAAGGCAGAAACAGTTTTCTTTTTGGCTATGTCTATGCTGGGCCCAGGCCTCAGCACATTTGCTTTTTTATGGCCAGACTGTGATTTCGTCTGGATAGGGAAATCCTGATGTGGAAAATCTCTCCACTAGCACATAAGTGACATCCTTATAACTTATGGTGCTAGAGAACTGCCTGAAGCACATGTATGTAAAGTGACTTACCCATAGTCACACAGTCAGTTTGTGTCAGAGGCATAACTGGAACCCAAGGCTTCTGGACACTATTCCATGCTACCTTGCAGATAGGATATGTTGGTAATTTGTAGAAGAGGAACAGCTAGGGGGTGCTGCAGTGCACAAAGCACTGGGCATGGAGTCAGGGAAGACCTGAGTTTAAATCTGCCCTCAGATAATTCCTAGCTCTGCGACCCTGGACAAGTCACTTAACTCTGCCTCAGTTTCCTCATCTGTAAAATGAGCTGGAGAAGGAAATGGCAGACCATTCCAGCATCTTTGTAAGAAAACCTCAAATGAGGTCATGAAGAGTTGGACAAGACTTAAAGCGACTGAACGACAACAAATTTGGTGTAGTAGAAAGGGCACTGAACTCAGAGTTGAGAAGATGAGTTCAAATCCAGCCTCAGATACTATCTCTGTGACCTGGGCCAAGTCACTTAACTACTATCTGCCTCAGTTTCCTTAACTATAAAGTAGGATGATAAAAGTACTTCCCTCAAACTGTTGTTGTAAAGATTAAGTGAGATCATATTTGTCAAGTGTTTTACAAACCTAAAAGCACCATGGACTGTTATTATCACTGTTATTACTGTTACTATTGAATTGTCAGACATAGAATCATGTCTTAGCCAACTTTGGAAGGTCAAAGCCAGGCATGAGAAAAACCTTATAGCTTAGCCCCAATTAGAAAAATCCTTCAGGCACCATGAGTCAATCAGGCAACAAGCATTTATTTATCGAAACAGAACAGGGGCCTCCTCTGAACTCTTATCCTAACAATCGATGATGAAATGAGCTAGGCTCTGGGACACAGAAGGAAATAGCCAAAACATCCCCCCTCCAAAGCCATGCATAGCACCAGAAGCTACTTACTTAGGCTACATCCCAAGGTTGGCTGGGAAGAAACTTCATCTCTGTGTGTTGCTGGACTTCCTCCTCTGTCCACCCCTTGCCCCTACCCCCACATTCATTCTTCTAATTCAATGCCATGATTTCTTACTTGAAAAGGCTGAATAGTATGAGATGTCATCAAACTGGGTACTTGTCAACACAAGAATCAATGGAGGCCATGGGGGAAAATATCTACTTTTTATTGTTTACCACCCCAGTGACAGAAGAATAAAAGACTGGGACATAAAGGCCAAAACGGCACATCAGAAGACTGTCTGAGGTGTCAATGTGAGAAAAGCTCCACTTGGAGACAAAGTCTTCTCAGCTCTTTCTGGCAAGAAGGCCACCAGAAAGCATCCAACTTTGAAGGGCTTGGTCCTGGGATTCATTCATAATTAGTCTCCAGTGAAATGACTAGGTTTTCAGTCCTGAGGCCATAAACATGATTCCAGACACAGAACAATCACTTTGTCATTAGTCTGTTTACTGTGGAAAATCCCAGCATGCTTCACGTCAATTGAGATTCATCCATAATCACCATACCGTTTTCTCTCTTTTTTTGACTAAGCTCAAGCATTCGGTAGCAGAAAGTTTCCTTGGTTTCTTTGCTTAATGTTGGAAATAAACTTGAGATAAATTTGGGAAAAGCCATTTTTCCTATTCAATCAAAAAATAGTGACGTAGGCCTCAGAAGACTACTTATAAATTAGTATTGGTAGCCTAGCTCTGCCTCATACAGACTGTAGGGCCTTAGACAAGGCTTTCTAGACACTAGGACCTCTCGTTTCTTTCCTGGCACATAGTAGGCCCTTGATAAATGCTAAGTGAATTAATCCGAGTCACATAGGCAGGCATGGACAAGCTTTGATCAAGAATGACCACTGGAAAGGGACCGCATGTAACTATCATCGTGCCCGATGTTTCTGTACACGAGCTTGTGCGATCGACGTGAATATCCAAGTATGTTGGTCTTGAAATGAACAGGCTTGGTGATTCCATTCATCTCTTTCTTCCTATTGCTAAAGCCTGATTTCCCAGCTCAGGGAAACGATGGTAACTCCAATTAAAAGTACACAAAAGACAAGACTTGCTTGGCCTCACACAAAGCTCCAGCTTGATGAGTGGAGTAAAGGAATTGGAAATGCATGGATTTAATTATCCTTGACTGGCTTTAGAATTGAAAAGGAAGGGGTTGTCCACAAGGTTGAGAAATGCACTGAAATCCTGTGACCACCTCCTACCGTAGAGGCAGTGTGGAGTAGCAGATAGAGACCCGGGCTTAAATCCTACTTGAGACATATTTTAGCCGAAGGACCTTGGGAGAGTCACCTGACTCCCTCAGCCTCAGTTTTGTCCTTTGCAAAATGGGCATAACGATAGTACCCATCTCACAAGGTTTCCATAAGGCTCCAATGAGATCATATGTGTAAAGCAGTATTATTAACATTGCTGGTATTATGATGCCTGTCAAGAAAGGTTCCTCTCATCACACCCTAGTGCTCAGAGACTTCTTCTTCATTCCATAGAATAGACATCAGCTACATCTCCTAAGCCTTCCCTCCTTCACTCTAAATGTCTCCAGTTTCTTGAGCTGATCCTTTCATGGCATGGACCATGATCTCCTCTTGCCTCGCATGTGTGCCAGGTTTGGTGGAAGAGGGATTAGCTATGTTCTGCTTGGCCCCAAAGGGCAGAAATAGGAATGATGGGAGGAAGTTGCAAAGGTGCAACACAAGAAAAGGCTTCTTCGTAAATAAACCATGGGGGAATTGGGCTCCCCTCAGGGGTTTTCAAGCAAAAAATGGATGACGTCTAGATCATCAATGAAATCCCTTCCGACTCTGAGCTTTGGAGATTACGTGAACAATGACATCAACCATGACTATATTCCTTCCAACTTGGCACCTTATAGAGACGGCTTCAGTCGCGATATCCTCAGAAGGCCCCTATTTGCCAAATATTGGCTTATCTTCATAGCACACTCAGCAACCTAGTCCAGATGCTTCAGGTAGCTGCAGACTGAGAAAGCCCTATGCCCTCTGGCACCACAGAAAAGTCACCCAGCCAAGTTTGGGTTTTTCAGAATATGCTATGGATAAGCTCCTTCCTGGACTGTTGGCCAACCCATCCCCCACTCCAACCAATACAAAGAGGTTATGGTGAAGGATATCTATGTCTTTGGATGGAATCTTACAAGCTGCCTTCCTTGTGTTGCTGGAACCTCAACATCCCATATCATCTAGTAGGTGAGCCTGGTCTTCATCACTAGAGAGTATCTGTGTTTAATGGGCTCCTTAGTCATAGAGGTTTAGCCTCTCTGCCACTGCCTCTTGCCTTTGAACGCACTGACTCATAGATGTTCCTATTGCCTGGAATATGCTTTCAAGAACAAGTAATCCTGAAGTCCTGGCACTAAAGGGTAGAGGGAATTAGGCCAAAGTAGGAAGTGGCACATGGAGTGATCTAGGGAGGCCAAGAGCCTTCAGCCCCTATCTTCAGACCGAGAGGTAGAAAACTCAGATGCTATTCTCTGCCTCACATCCTTGAGGACTTTTCGACCCCTAACCTT
>JAQQSZ010006826.1:0-13484 GCA_028646595.1 Phalanger gymnotis
CCTTTATTAGATTTTCTCCCTTGATCCTCTCTCTTTTCAAAAGTGTTTGCTTTTGATTACCTCCTCCCCCTATCTGCCCTCCCTTTTATCATCCCCTCTTTCTTATCCCCTTCCCTCTACTTTCCTGTAGGGTAAGATACCTAATTGAGTATGTATATTATTCCTTCCTCAGGTCAAATCCAATGAGAGGAAAATTCACTCATTCCTTCTCCCCTGCCCCTTCTTCACTTCCAATGGAACTGCTTTTTCTTGACACTTTTATGAGTGATAATTTACCCCATTCTAGCTCTCCCTTTCTTCCTCTCTCAATATATTCCTCTCTCACCCCTTAATTTTATATTATTTTTTAGATATCTTCCCTTCATATTCAACTCACCCTGTGCCCTCTGTCTATATACATATTTCCTTCAACTACCCTGATACTGAGAAAGGTCTCATGAATTACACACATCATCTTTCCATGTAGAAATGTAAACAAAACAGTTCAACTTTAGTAAGTCCCTTATGATTTCTCTTTCTTGTTTACCTTTTTATGCTTCTCCTGATTCTTGTATTTGAAAGTCAAATTTTCTATTCAACGAGGGCAAATAGTTTACATCCCTATATGTTAGGATGATATTTCAGTGAGAGTGCATAGGAATAAATTAAAAGATGTGATGATAAAAAAAATCTAATTAATGAATGTAAAAGCATTCTAATGGGAGAAGAATAAGGAGGAGGCAGAAAATGGTAAATTACATCACATGAAGAGGCACAAAAACATATTACAGCAGAAGGAAAGAAGGGAGGGAGACAGACCTTGTTTGAGCTGTACTCTCATTGAATTTGCTTCAAAGAGGGAATAAAATATTCCGTTAAGTACAGAAATCAAACCTGTCCTACAGGCAGTAGGAAGGGAAAGGGTAAAGAAAAGTGGGGGGTGCTTAGAGTGGGGGGAAGAAGTAGCATAGTTGTCCCATAGTTGGCTGCTGGAAGTCTCCTCCTCTCCTAGGACTGCATTATAGCATGGGTGGACTCAACTGTAGATCTGGGCTGGTGTCTGCCAATTCCCCTGGCTGTGAAAAAGCACTTTTGGGGTCCTGGTGTTGGTGCTTGCTGGCTTTGCCCCCTTGGTGCTCAGGAACTCCCACTGGTCTGATGAGGTGGGGCTTGCTTTAATGCTTCTCTTCCTTCACTGATCTCCTTCCACCTACACAAGAGGGGGCTGTCTCCCTAGCTTCCCAAGCCAAAAGACTGCTGAATCCCTGCTTCTGTCTCCTGTATTCCAGGGTTTTTTCCTAGGATAGTATTGTCTGGGTTATTCAAAGCCAGTAACAGAGAGGTGAGAGCTCTTACATACTCTGACATTCTGCCTTCTAGAGGTTCAAGAAGGTGAGTTTCAAACCTTTAGATTGTAGGGTGATATCCCCAGGGGTAGCTGCTGCCACTCACTGCCACAGGCTCTGAGCTTCTGTCTCACCGAGCTCTGATAGACTCCTGTCCTGGGCTGAGAGGCAACTGGTATTTCAGCCCTCTAGGCCTTCTCCTGTGCTTGAATGGTGCTCTGGTATAGCCTTGTGTAGTTCTGCATGCTCAGTGCTCTCCCAGGCCAGTGCAACAGAACCTTCCCATAGACCTTCTGGCCTCTCCTGGGCTAGAAATCTGCCACACTCAGTCTCCTAGTGGATTCTACCTCTCTCAAGTTTGTTCAGATTCTTTTAAAGAGATATCTGAAAGAATTTATAAGAGAGCTCAGGTATGTCCCTGTTTTCACTCTGCCATCTTGGCTCTACCACGATTCTTCATATTAAGTATTGAGCACCCCAATAAAATCTCCAACTCTCTTTCAAATGGACTCCTGTCAAGCTTTGCCTATCCCATCATATTCTTCTACCTAGGCTGATGGTAAATATAAGTATAAACTTTGTACCTATCCCTGTTAAGACTTCCCTCATTAAATTTGGCCCAGTGTTCCTGCCTATCAAGGTTGTAGACATTCTCTAAGGTCTTGTCTATCTTGAGAATTTATTATTAATATTCTTTCTGTTCCCAGAAGTTTAAATTATACAAATAAGCTTGTATAATTTGAAATGTTGCATACAGAAAGGCCAAGAACACAAGTCAAATCATTCAAAGTACAAGTAGGTATTCAGAAAGAACACTGCAAAAGAGCCAAACTAAATAGCAAAGGAATAGATTCCATTTTGTCATGTTTGTGTAGGAGTGAAAAGACCTTACTATATAGAAACGTCAAAAGAGAGATTTAGAATCATTGTTGATAGAGGGCAAAAAGACTAAGGAAAAGCACTATGAACTTAAGGAAGTACTTTTTAATTAACTACTCCTAGTGTACACACACCTGGTGGCTATAAAGGGCTTGAAATAAATAACCGAAGTCGAATGGATGACAAGGAAGGAGATCCCAAGCCATGTCCTCAAAAGCCTGTTGTTCAGAAAGAAAGAGTATATTGCCTGATTCAAGCTCCTTCAATACTCTAAATAAAGGCAAGGCTTCACACCTTTGTCATCAATATGAGAATTGCCTACACACACATGTACACGTACATACACAGATTTTAATCTTTGGTCATTTAAGGGATTTAGATAAACATAAACTAATAGATATTCCATATCCTTTTTTCATTGATAGAAAATCAGTCTTTTCTTCTTATATGCTTGTGGAGCAAATGGGATAACATACGTAGAGGCATTTTGCCAGTCTCAAAGTGATATAGAAATTCTATCTCTTCATGTATGTGTGTGTGTGTGTGTACACATATACATATATATGTATATGTATATACACAAATATACATATATGCGTACATATACATATATGTATATATGTACATATGTGTATATATGCATACATATGTATGTGTATATGTGTGTGTGTATGCCTTATATGAATGTACATATATACAATAGATATATGACTATACACATGGATATATGATGAAAGCCAAGAAAACCCACACATCTAACAACAAAAGCAAACAAACTGCAAATAACAATAACATAATTGATTTTCTTCTCTTTGGTTCACCCAGAAAATTAGCTTTAGCCTTATGAAGGATTTCAGCAGTCATCTAAACCAACCTACTCTGTAAAAAGAATTCCTACTACTCAACAGGAGTTTATTGATTCTCTATTTAAAGAATTCTGATGTAGCGGGGGAGGAGTGGCCAGGGAGAGGAAAGGGATAAGCATCACCCAATCCCTCCTTATGCAGCCCATTCCACTTAAAAATAGTCAGAAAATTGTCAGAAAAAAATATCACACTTTGAACCTTTCTCTCATTGCTCCATGGTCTGTTTTCTAAAGCTAAACAGAGTATGTCTTATCACTTCTACATTACATCGTGTCCAGTATTTGAAGCATGCTATTGTTTTTTTGCTTAGTCTTCTATTCCTTAGGCGAAATATTTTCAGTACCTTTACCCACTTATGGCACTTACTAGCTTTGTGATCCTTGTGAGTCAGTTCATCTCTGTCAACTTCAGTTTCCTCATTTGGAAAATGGGCACAAAATACTTATAGCACACACTTCATAGGAAATGTAGGAAGAAGATCATAGGGGATCAGTAGATCTTTTCCTAAAAGAGACAAAATTTGATATTATCCCACTGACACATATCCTGGATATGTGTGTGTGTGAAGAATTTTGTCTGGTCAACCTCAAAACAAAAGATCAGGTGAGTACCATTACCATCTTGGGCAGGTTACATGTACAAGAGCTGTGACCTCTTACGTGATTTAATTTGGAAGGTCCAGACTTATGATTGGGACCAGTCAAATGATCGGATATACCATCTTAATGGACCTCGTCTTCCTGAATTTGTGAGTAAATATCAAGATTATTTTATCCAAATAGATTTTATGAACTGTCCCTGTGGCCATTTCCACACTACTTAAAATTGTTATATTGCTTTACATTTTGCTTTAAGTTACTGCCTTAGGATGTTTAGGCTTGTTCGGAGATTGTTTTAATGATAAAAGTGTGCATCCCTCCAATAAAGGAAATACAGAACCTTGTGTATTGGCAATCAAAATGGGTCTTAGCATTTAATTCAACCACATGCCCTTAAAGAGTTGTGAGTTTATCTCCTTGATTAAATTAGGAGTCCTTGATAACTTCCTTGCCTCAAGGGAAAGCCTAGTTTAAATGGGTTTCAGTGACATGTTTGTGACATCAAAGGCTTTTAGACCACATGGGTTTAAGTCACATTTTTGTGATGATTCTAGGTCACGTGGGTGAGTCGCATGTATGACTCACCCTTGACCCTGAAAAAGATATAAAACCAGAGGTTGGCTTTCTTTTTTTGGAGCTCTGAGCTGCAGCCATAGTGGCATGTGACTCTGAGCCAGCTGTTGTCAAGCTCCCCAGCTGAACTCAGATGTTGGTAACTACGAATTGTATTTGGTCTGTTTGTAATTTGATTGTATTTGCTCTGAAATTCAGGGTGCTGGCTTTTTCACCTGAACTAAGTGAATGATATTTGTATGTTGGATTAAAGAAAGATTGTTAACCATTTAACGTGGCTTTCCTTACTAAAGCAGATCAAAAGGACCTGGACTTTTGCAGCGTTCTGTGTGCTGGTTGTTGTTGGTTTTACACCCCCACAGCAGCTGCTAGCTGGATTGTTGAAACACCCTGTCACAAAGGATTTAGATGTGGAGACTCCTTTGGCAGCCTGTCCTCTGTCCCAGCATTTGCTTTTCTAAAGGGATTGTATTGTAGGCAGACAAAACTGTCAATGATATTTTCCTGGCCACAAGTGATTTTAGGGTGCTTTCTTCAATTCTTGTCTGTTGAAGAAGTTCTGTTTTATATATGTTTTACTACTATATTTTGTTTTTTAAGCTTCATTGATTAAAGTAGTTCTCACTGGATTTTATGGTTCATCAACATCCTATTGTATTAGAAAACAAATGATGAACTCACTTCACTAGGTTAAATCCATGCTTAACCCTAACAAAGGGAAAGAATGCTTGGTTTGGAGCAAGATGATCTGGATTCAAAACTTGGATCTGCTACTTAAACTTGTCAGTTTCACAGCTTCGATTTCCTCTCATAAAAAAATGGAGATGAAATAGATATCCTTCAAGATACCTTCAAGCTTGAAACCCATAAACCTTTAAAGAAAATGTTTGTATAACTCATTGTCGGGGGCCTCTTGATGTTCTGAATATAATCTGAAAATCCCTCAGCATAAGATTCCACATAGTAAGATTTTTGCTCACAATAATTTCATCATTAACAAGACAACAATAGCAATGGTGTCTAGGGTGGTCCAGGTAAAGACTACCAAAGGAGTGATAGGGAATAGGAGATCAAAGGAGGGAAAGACATATCAGGGATGTCTATGAAGGAAGTCCAACTAGAGCAGCATCTTTAATGTTGGGTAGAATTTGGATTTGCAAAGAAAATGGGCAAGGACCTTCTAGGTAAGTTGGAGAGATGAGGACATTCAAGAAGATTCAAAAGCATAAGACACCCAAAGCAACAGTGAGCTTAAGGGTCATATACTGTGAAGGAGGATTCAGAGACAAAGAAATGGGTTGGTAGTGTATTTAGATCAATCAAACAAAAATTATTTATTGTGTCTGGTATGTGCCTGTGGCCCTCGCCTTCTGATAAGCTACTTCTCTCTAGAACCTATAATTTAAGAAAGAGGCACAGAACAAAGAAGTCCTCATCCCTCTTAGTGAAGCCTTGCTGACCCGTCTCTATAAGGCTTTCTTTGCCATGACTCCATGCCAGGTACATTCTCTACCTCCCTCATTCCCATTCTGCCCTCCTGTTTCACTTTCCTTTAATGTGGTGTTTTCCCTAAAATCCTTGAGGGAAGTAGGTATCTTTCTACTTCCATTTATATTCCCAGCATCTAGCTCAGTACCTGGAATACAACAGGTACTTGATAAATGCTATGTAACTGACTGACTTGACTTTACTGATACTCAGTTGCCTCAACTATACAGTAAGGGGATAGAATAAGGTGGATGTGGGGATTACTTTCAGCATCTAGTCCATGATCTTGGGAAGTACCATCTCTGTACACAGTGATAAAATTAGGGGCCTTTGGAAAGAATTTGAAATAAAACAGTTTCTATGATCAGCCTAGGTAAAACAAAGCTCATTTTCACTTTATCTTAAAGAGCATTAAGTAGTTTGGACTCTACAGTAACTTAAAGACAAATAACATTCAATGATCTCATAGCTCAGATATATGTAGCAACTGATCATGACTTTGGGACTGATGGTGAAGACAACCTCAAAAATCTCATCACTGAGGTGGTAGGATATAGATTTGTGATGAGACATATATTTTTGGATGTGAACAATCTGTGGAACTGTTTTGCTTAGCCATAGTTCATTGTAACAAGAAAGGATTCTCCGAATGTGATATCAAGTCCTTGGGAGTGGAATTGATGCAAAAATCAAACATCAATGAAACAAACAAAAAAAAAATTGAATTCTGCTTTTGACAACATCTCAATTTACGTTTATCACTTCGCAGCTTCCCAGGACCATGGAAGCTCCTGATGTGTCCACCATCAGAAGACCCTGCCTTCTCTATTATGCAAAGCTACAGGAATTAGATTGCCCTGGGACAATTTCTCAGAGATAAGTTACACACCTATTTTATTTGAAAACTGCACTTCCCCCTGCCACTGTCTTCAGGCTTGAATGCCAATTCTCATATCTAGACAAATAAATTCATTGCTCAATTGAGGCTCTTATAATTAATCCTATTAACTAAAGGAGAATTAGCACATGAAAAACCATCCAAGAGGATTTTAATGAGGGCTTCTGGACAAGATGAATTGTGCTCCAAACAAAGAGTACTTGTGTCTAACATTCCTTATTTTGAGTCTTGGAATCTTTGCTGTTTTTGATCATTCTCTTCAAGGGTGACCTGTCTTAAGTGTAGAAAAAATCACTGGATTTGGCTTCAGAGGACATTAGTTCAAATCCTGGATCTTATCACTATGTGCATTTATGACTTCAGGGAACACATGTTCTCATTATGGGCCTCAGGTTCCTCCTAATTAATATGAAGAGATTTGATGAGTAAGGACCTTACCGTCTCAAAATGATTTATGGTAATAAGATGACTATTATGTGTGTCAGAAACTAGTAAATGGTCATGTATTGCCTATGGATCAAATTCTGATACTTGAACTTGTGAAGTTTTAAAGGATATAGTCTCTTTGAAAAATAAAGTTGAAATTGTCCTTTTTTCCTATTTTGCTATGTGTGTTTGCATTTTTCTGCTCTGGATGACACTGAAATGCACAAGACTGTGTCTACAGTGATAGAAACACAATCTGGCTTCAGTCAATTGGTTGTCTTTTCTCTTAATCGATTCACTGTTTTGGCATTGATGCAGACAGCTGAATATCTAGCATGTTCTTGCTTTGCATTGGGAAATATCTTTCACATTTTAAATTGCCCTTGAAAATAAAAGAGGAAAAAAGTTATCTACAAATATCAGAAAGTTATGTGAAATCCAAAGCCCACTGAATGCTCTTTGAAGGTTTGTAAGCTCTATATCAGCTCTACAGGTATGAGATCATATCACCATTACAAGGGATGTAAGAACTGCAAGGAGACCAAATTCTAACCAAGCAGTGATATTCGACCATGGCCAGATCCCTAGGAGAACATTTAGGGATTCTTTTCATTTCATTTCATTTCATTTCTTTCCTTTTCTCTCCCTTTTCCTTTATTTTTTTCTTTCTTTTCCTCTCTTTTTCCCTCCCTCTCTTATTTCTATTCTCCCTCCATCTTTCCTTCCATTCTTTCTTTCTGCCTGCCATCCTACCTCCCTCCTTTTCTTCCTTCCTTCCTTCCTTCCTTCCTTCCTTCCTTCCTTCCTTCCTTCCTTCCTTCCTTCCTTCCTTTTTTCCTTCCTTCCTTCCTTTCTTCCTTCCTTCCTTCCTTCTTTCCTTCCTTCTTTCTTTCTTTCCTTCCTTCCTTCTTTCTTTCCTTCCTTCTCTTTCTTCCTTCCTATTAGAGTATGGCTCTATTTCCTGTTACAATATGGCTTTGTTTTTGTCAGCTCTGTTTCTATATTTCTAAAGCTTTTAATTCCATATACATCAGAGATTAGGAATGTTTGGTTTGGTAACATTTACAGAAAATATCAATTTCTTCCCTTCTTCCCTTTCTCTTTTCTGTCTCCTTCCTTCCACTTCTTTACAAATTTACATGAATTGACACATGATTTGTTCACCTGTTCTTTTCAGTTGTCAAACTTTTTCTGACCCCATTTTGGAAATTTTCTTGGCAAAGACGCTGGAGTGCTTTGACATTTCCTTCTGCAGCTCATTATATAGATGAGGATGCTGAGGCAAACAGGGTTAAGTGACTTACCTAGGGTTATGCAGCTAGTCAGTGTCTGAGGTTAGATTTGAATTCAGGTCTCCCTGATTCCAGGCCAAGCACTCTATCCACTGCCTCACATGTCGGCCCTAATATGATACTCCAGTCAAATAACAAATAATATACCCATCAAGGTAGAAAATAGAAAGCTTGTACTCTCAAAAATGAAAAACAACATTTGCTTGGAATTTATAATAATGCTTTGTTTTAGGTGGCAGTGTGGATTAATAGCAAGATTGTTGCACTTGAAGTCGTGAAAGCCCCAGGTTCAAATCCTCCCTCTCACATCAGCTGTGCAACGAATTAAGTTTCTGAGACCTGCCTTTCTCATATGTAAAATGGTGATGATACTCACATCTGCACCAACTTATGTGGATGTTGAGGAGATCAAATGGGATCAATCAGTATTTATTAAAGACAAAGAGACAAGTATGCAAAGCATATAAAATATTTTATAAAGATTAAAACCCTTTATAAATGTTAACGATTATTGTATGAAATATAAATGAATCTCCTGGCCAGTATGCTTTATCACTGAAAAACAGAATGTGAAAAAGAACAAATATACAATGACTCCATGTAGCAAAATTGATTGGTTACTGAGCATTCTATTTTCCCTTCCTGAGACAAAGGAGGTAAGAAAATTTTGTGTTGAAGCAAAAATACCTCTCGGTGCCTTTAAATGAGCCCTGGATTTGACTTCAGTTTTTAAGTGGGGACATTTTATCCATAGGCACATAGGGAAAAGAATGAAGAGGGGCTCGACCAAGGGCATTTCTACAGAGTATGACAGCTGGCTTAAGCACAGGCCCAAAATGTTAGGGCTTGGAGAAAAGATTCATAGAGATAATCATTAATGGCTCATCTACATAACATTTCAGAGACAGCCTGATATAATGGAGAACATATTGGACTTGGAATCTGGAAAGTAAGGACCAAATTGTGCCTCTGCTACTTATTGACTGGGCAAATTGTAACCCTTCTGAATCTCAGTTTTCTTGGAATTGAAGTTGTATGTCTACTGGGTTGAGCTAAAATGACAGCTATTTTGTGTCCAAATAAGATAAGGCCCATAATTAATGATGATGATGATGATGATGATGATTATCACTATCATAATTAGTTCTGAAAACATTTTCCCCATATTTTCTCATTAGAACTTCACAGGAACCCTGAGAGGCAGGTGCTATTATTACTATACTCAACAAAAGAGGACAATGAGGCTGAGAAAGACAAAGTGATTTGCTAAGGTAATACAACTATGAACTGTCTGGATGAGTATTTCTATTTTCCCCCTTGCTCCAGGTCCAACAATCTTGTCATGTTACCATGTAAAGCAATGAAAGCACATGAAGGGCTTTCTTGGTCATAGAGAGCTCTTGCTTAGACTCAAAATTCCGTCTCCTGCCTCTATGATTTTCCAATTCACCACAGTATGTGGAATCCACTTCATTCTCATCTCGGTTATGTAGAAACTATCTCTCCCTTCAATTTTCAGTTCAAGGGGCATTTTTTTGTGATTCATTCTCTGATTGCCCCAGGTGTTCATATTCTTTTTTTTTTTTACCCCCAAATCTCCCTTGGCCCTTGAATCATCTAGCTTCTTCACCTCTTGTGCTGTATTTTACTTATATCTGCCATGGTGCTAATCACAATTAGATGTAAGATTCTTGAGAACTGTGCCTGATTCATTTTTGTACTGGGATGTTCAGTGATTAGGAGGATGCTCTGTATAAAGTAAATATTTATGTTATTGTATCAAAATTGAATTGAAACCCAAGTACCAGAGCTCAGATCTATTCAATGAGTGACATAAAAGGATAGATTTTGGTCGTACCAATGGACATCGTATATTACAAGTCATAGCTAAAAAATAACCAAAAAGGGGCTATGAAAAAAATGGCACCCTAATTTTCTATAGACAGTGCTATAAATTTGGCCAAGAATTGGAGAAATTGATCTGTGATTACTCTAGAAAAGTCTTTGAGCAGTTCATACTTTTTTTGATCTCTCCAGTGAACATTTAGCACCAAAACTCACGGACAGAAAGAAAAGTCCCATATGGGCCAAAATTAATGGCGATTTATTTGAGTTAATAAAAAAACTAGGAAAAAAGGGAAGTCCACTGCTCAGGAGACAGATAAGCAAATTATGATATATAGATGTCATGCATTGTTATTTTGCCATAAGAAATCATGATTAATAGATATTTAGGAATATATATATATATATATATACATATATATATATATATATAATACACATAATTTATGAGAAGTCATAAAGAAGCTTGGCATAGTGGCACACTCCAAAAACATCAGCTATCTGTGACACTGAGTCTGGAAATCTTGAGCTCTGGACTTTTGACTGCAATGGGTTATGTCTTTTGTATCCATGGGGTAGTTGACAGGTATTGGGTTGCAAAAGAAAGGATAACACAAAGGGCGAGACACAGGTCAAAGTCTGTGGGCCAATAAGTAGTGGGATTCATCCCATAAAATAGCCCTTGTACTTTCAACATATATGAAAGGAGATCTAGTTTCAAAAAGATAGGGGTAGGATTATAGGACAAAGAGAATGATATGAACAATTACTTTAGTAATCCAAAAGGCAACAAGACTAAAAGAAAGTCCAACTGATAAATCTTAATGATTAACCTTGGTAGGGTCCAGAAAATATGTAACAAATTCAATTCCTTCATCTCTGCAGATTGGTTGGGCCTACAGATTTATAATATAGTATGCATTGTCTAATATGGTAGTTATATCAGTTGGTTTTATTTAATGATTTCCAACATTACAATGAAAAATTCATGGCACTGAAGAAGGAAGTAGGAGAAGGAAAAATGACTGTGATTTATAAAGGCAATAAAAAAACTTTAAAAATAAGCAAGAATAAATTGGGTATTTTTCATGGCCCTGGTTAAGTAATAGCTTCTTCAATCTTTAGTCACCTAAGTGGATTCTGTCTCATTAGACACAGTAGATTCAATAACACAAGACCAAGGGTTGAGGGCGATCTAGAAATGAAAGTTCATAAAGGAACCAACCCAAGTTCATCAGCACAAGTTTGGGAGCAGATTGTGGTTCCATGGCTACAGATGATAGGGGGGGATCTTTCAAAGTACTAATCCACTCCAACTTCAATAAACTGCAGGCCAAAGGAAGGAGAGAATATTCCAGAGATATGGTTTATTTTCTACTTGTTCTGCTGGTTGCTACCAAGATTGGTCAGGATTAAAATTTCAGTACTCTTAATATGCCCTGGCAATATGGAAGTTGGGATCAGACGTTGTTTTGGCACAATATGTCTATGCTTTATACGAGCAAATTTTAAAAATCATTCTCATTCAAGATTCAATATGAGGTTATCTATTAATCTTCCCATCGTATTACTTCTATTAGCAACAGCAACAGTAATAATGATAATGATAATAAAGAGATTCTGGCACTACTCTCAGTGCTCTGGAGTATGGCATCTGTGTGGCCCAGCCATGGCACTCAAAAGGAACCATTCAGAGAGCGGAGTGATTGTCAACAACACCGAGAACATTCTAATGACCTACAATCATGTGGAGCTCTCCTTCAGTGACATGGATCACATGACAGATGCCTTCAAAGGAACCAAGAAGGCAGCCTGTATTTGACTCCTTACAGAGTTATTTTTCTGTCCAAGGGAAAGGATTCCATGCATTCATTCATGATGCTCTTTTACCTAATGAAGGACTATGAGATCAAGCAGCCTATGTTTGGTTCAAATTACATCAGAGGAACAGTGAAGGCTGAAGCAGGAAGTGGCTGGGAAGGATCAGCTGTATACAGATTGACCTTTGCAGCAGGGGGTGCCATTGAGTTTGAACAGAGAATGCTACAGGTGGCTGCCCAAGCTTCCAGAGGTGAAGTCCCCAGTGGAGCTTATGTGTACTTTACATGCCAACTGGAGCCTATGTTTTTCTTATGCCAGCTGCCAATGGAATGTACCCAAACCCTCCAAGCTATCCCTATGAACCACCTCCACCCGAGTTTTATCCAGGACCTCCCATGATGGATGGGGCCATAGTGTACATGCAACCAGCACCACCTCTGTATCCTGGACCCATGGAGCCACCTGTTGGTGGCCCTGATGTACCATCTACTCCTGCAGCTGAAGCAAAAGCTGCCAAAGATGCTGCCAGCGCCTACTACAACCCTGCCAATCCCCATAATGTCTACGTGCCCACGGACCAGCCTCCACCACCTCCATACTACCTCCCAGAAGACAAGAAGACACAGTAAATGCACCTGCAGTCTCCTTCTCACTCACATGTTCCCTTATTCCCCCAGAGCTGAGTTTGGAGTTGATGGGGAGGCTTTTGTCAGACCTGGCCTTTCCTCTAGGCCTGTGTGTAGTTAGCAGTAACAGGCATGGAGAGAAGGGCAGTAGCCCGGGAGAGTCCCATTGGCCTAGAGACCTTGACACCTCGCCTTCACCTTCATCAGTGGGACTTTCCACTTGAATCACCATTTCCATTTTACTCCTATTGCATTAACGCTGCTTCCCATAAACGAGGAGACTATTCCTGATCAGCTCCTACTGTGTGGGATGAAAGACCCTCACCAATTAAATTTATAATAAGGAGCCATCTCGGGGTGGTAACAGAAATAAATTTTATTCAATTCTCGAGAATAGGGTGTCCTCTGCCAGAACTGATCTAGCATGGAAGGCCCCTTACAAAGGGCAAAGCACAATAATTATACCTAACACAAGAGAATTCCCACCCACCTCTGACCTTTCTCACCATTGACTGGGAGGCAGGCTTACAATCTGAGCATGAAAGCTAGACAAAGAACCGGGAAATCAAGACACAGAAACTCCAATTCCCATTCCCTTAGTTAATGATTACAACTGAGATGACATCTATAAATCTAAAGAAGGAGAATAGGATAAGGGGAGGGCGAGACCCTTTCCATTCTTCTACAGTACTTTTACAGTAAAGGAAAGCAGGTCACAGTGACCCTGTTCTTACTGAGCAAATCTTTAAACCAGAACTAGAAGAAAGAAAAAAAGTTTCAGGGTAAACTTTCTCATGGCCTCAGAATTTTTCCACTTCCACTTTTTCCACTATTTTCCACTATTTT
>JAQQSZ010006828.1:0-13483 GCA_028646595.1 Phalanger gymnotis
GAGATAAAGAGTTATATTATTATCCTGTAAATTCAGGAAATATACATATAATATTTCATGAAAAGAATAATATAAATATTAATTTTAACTATATAGTTATGTAATATTAATCTATGTAAATAATATTGGATATGTAAAATTTGTCTATTTTGTCAGTATGAGTCTTTGTACAATACACACATCCTTACACCTCTAATGCTCAGTGGATTTTTTTCCTGAATTGTTCTTGCACTTTTTCATCATCATGTCCATCTTGACTGTTCAAATTCATGAGCCTTTACAAATTTAACAATGCTAGTCCTGAAAGGCATTGTCAAGCGTGTATTTGAAATATGTCTAAGTTGATAAGATCTGATAGTGTCTGTACTCTGACTTTCAGGAGCCCAAAGTTTTGAAATATCATGATGAGGTTTTGTTGTGGGAGTGTCTGTGAGATAAGTCAATCCAACCCAAATACATGGGAAAGTAAATACATGATGGATGGTGGCAAAATAAAAATTCTATACAAGAAACATTCCAGGACTTTCAAACTGAAGATAGCACAATTCAAAATGTAGATTTCTGTAAGTGTTACAGTAAAAACACTGGATCTCAACAAATGTGTATAAACTATGTCCTGATTAGCACCATTAATGAATGCCCTGAAGTTTTTAGATGTATTCAAAATCACATTATTTGTTCTTAGAATTACATAAAATATAGCAACTCATTCTAAGCTAATGGAAATATGTAGTCTGAATTCAAATAATGTTACCATTTCAGGTAACTTATTTTTTGCACTAATCAGAGCCTACTTTATTTATAGGATATTTGTAGGATATAACTAGAGTACTGGAAGCCACCCTTTAGTCAAAAATTCTTAAAGTGTGTATGTGTGACACACTTTTTTGGCAATCTGGTGAAATTCATAGACTCTACAGAATAGTATTTGTAAATGCACAAACTAAAATACATACAATCACAAAGGAAACTGACTATATTGAAATACAATTCTAAAAATATTTGCATGCAGTTATATAATATTTAAAAATACACATGCATCTCTATCTCCTTCTAGCTATACCTATCTAGCTATCCATCTATATTACACATATATTAGAAATCATGGTTCCCAGGTTAAGAACCCCTGCTCTAAGCATTTAACATTTCAAGTTTACAGCTTAGCCTTCACACTCACTACATAACCAGTCTTTTATTTTCCTAATTTTCAATTCTGCATCATTTCTTTTATACAAATCATTTTTTTTTTCAAATACTAGAGCTGATGTACAAGCACCATACACTTCCTTTTAATGTTCCTTCAAATCCTTATTCCTTGTGGTTATAACATTCTAAGAATTACAGACAGCACGATGGAAGAAGATTGGAGTTAAAAAATGTGCTTTCTTTAAGTGTGAAGTACTAAAAGTACTACAAAATTATTCAGATGCAATCTAGCCTTCCATTCTGGTTAGCAATCATACATTTTTCAATGCCTAAGATCCTTAAGTATGCTCAACAAAAATCTATAATTTATAGATTATTTAGTATCCCAAAAGAAATTTTGAAATTATAATGGCACTCAGTGTTGAAAATAATTTTGAAGAATTAGCATGATAATTTTTATAACTGAGGAGTAATGGAGAAAATCTCTTGGGGAAAAATATACAACAAAAAATTTGCAATAACAAAAACTTTTATTTCCAGAATATTCTTCAGTGAAGCAGGACTTTACCAAAATGAAAGTTGAGAGGAGAAGGATTTCCAATAAGAAATGGATTATTTCATGATTTTTAGGAAGTTTTTGCAAAAAAAAAAGACAAAATGTATCTTAGCTGTATTTGTCAGTTCCTAGTACAGTAAAGCCAAAGCAGATTATCATACAAAGTAAGGCTGATATAATTTGGCCAGCTGCTCTTTTGAGATATCAATAGATGGCCATGTAATAAATTATATATTTTTTTCAGAATAATACCAAATTGCATTTATATTAAATGTATCTTGTAAAACTCACATATATGGTCAAGTATGATATAAACATTTTAAATTCATTCAAAATTTGATGACATTACATATTTCTGTACTATTTCCTTACTACCAAGACAATCAATATCTAGGCATTGAACAGGGCTTTAACCTTTGTATGTAATCAGCAATTTTTTTTCAACTGAAATTTTGATGCACATTTCGTCTTAAGGGTAATGTTAAAAGTAATCATCACCAATTTTAGTCACTAAATATTCCTCATTGATATTTAATAGAACCACTAAAACTGTGGCAGTCTTTTGTTTCTAGAATTTAATTATGAAGATGCAACTTGACAAAAAAGTATCTATTAATACAAAATGCCATGATCTGTGGTTTTAAAGAAAAAAATGTGAATTAACTTTACTGTGTCAGACATGAGCTACAGAAAAATCAACCAATCTCCAGGGAACTATATGAAGTATCATAAGGCTCCTGTGGTGGAGGACAGAAGATGGATCAAATAATGCATTAGAATTACCACTTGTGTAGACATAGTTAATATTTTCCTAACTTTAATATAGATGTAAATATGGCCTGTCAATTTTCTACTGTAAGTAAATAGTTATGTGGTGACTGTAGATGCTAGTTAAGAATACTCACAGATTTCTAGAAATCAAAAGATACACAGAGACCATCTAGATCAACCGATATCTGAAGATTCTTTTTGACAGTATCACTAAAGTTTCATCTAGCCCCCCACCTTTTTTTAGATTCCTGATGAGACAACCCAGTTTCCTCATAAAACCTATTGTACCCTTGGGAAACTAATTGTTAGGAATTGTTTCTTTATGTCAAGCCCAAGAGCCCATTACTTCCCCTTCCACAACCTTTTTCCAGCTATGCTCAACTGCCTGATTCCCTAGGGCAAGTCAACCACCAGGGAGAATCTCTATGGACAATAATAATCTGCAGGAACCCATTCCTCAATGATTAAAATACCCATTATTCTCTCTCCATCTCTGTGATTCCTAACCTTTTTTCTCCCTCTCTCTGTGATTCCTAGCCTTTGTCCAAACACAATTATCAATCTTCCAGTGACTTCAATTCACCCCCACTAATGTTGCACTTCAGTTATCTTAACTGTACTCCTTGAAATATCTGCCACATAGGTAACAAACTAGCTCTCATCTTAATTTGTTGGCTTTCTCCCTCTATTTTTTGGCCCTCACAGAATTGACATTGTCCTGATAGTGCGTTTTTCCTTACCTCCCTTTCTAGTATCTGTTGCACTTTCACTTGTACTCTTAACCTCACTTTTCACTAGCTCCCATTCTCTACTTGCAGGTTTTCCTTCTACTACTCTCAATCAGTAATCTCTCCTCCTTTGAATTTCATTCAATCCAGAATTTTTACTCTATAAAGATTTTGGGGGTTGTTCCATGTTCATGAAACTTTTCTTGTTTCCCTAATGAATTTAGGCTCACAATCTTTCTTACTCAACTCCTGCCTTCATTATAGGGCACTTCAGTATACAAATTGATAATCTCACAAACACACTGACTTCTCAATTCCTCAATGTACTCATTTCTTATGACCCCAACCCCTTTCCCATATGCTATACAAAGAGATGGTCATACACTTAATCTTGCCATCATCTGCAATTGTTCCATTCCTGTGTTCATGAAATCCAAAACTCCTTTATTTAATCAAGTGTCATCAACTCACCTCTCCTATGCCTTGCAACACCAACATTTTTTTTCTTTCTCCTCATTATTAGTTCTAAACTCTCTACCTCTCAGTTCTTTTTTGCCAGGTCATTATCTCTGGGCTGGCTATACTCTAATCCTTCCCTATATTTATGATTGAACCAATTCAATTCTAGACTGTACTTTCCTCTCAATTCTCCAGTCCCCATATCCTACCAATGATCTTGCCCTAGCAAGGCTCGTTTTGAATTACTCACATCCTCTGCTGTTTTTGTTCCTCTCATATGCTGCTAAATGATGCTGCAGAAAATCATAAAACTTTACTACATATGAACACTATAAATTTATGCTGCAAAATCTCTACTAGGCTTTTACTAGGATAAGACAATTGCTTACCTCTTCTTGAATGAATCACCATCCAATTCACCACAGCAGCTTTTTCCAACCTTTCCTTCCCTCTTCACACTTGCCATTGTTCTGTCTCCCCTCCGCCTTGCCTCACTCTCAGCTGAGACACCTTGCCATTGCCTGAGAATTCCCTCTTATATGCTGTTCATCTTCAGTCATTCAGATGGTTCCCTCAATATATCATCCTTCATCCCTTTCTTTCAAGAAGGGATGACCCTTGCCAAGTTGAATTCTTTCATAGGCCCAAGTGGTCTCTTTCCATCCCAATTTTTTCCAAAAAAATAATTCCCCCACTATCATACTCCTATTCTCCTTTATCTTCAATTTCTCTTTTTCTAGTGGCTGCTGCCTTAATGCCTACAAATTTGACATGTCTTCCTCACCCTCAAAAAACCATTCACTTGAACAAATCTTTTTCTCTTCTCCCTTTTTTGGCTAAATTCTTTGGATCCTCCTGTTTCCTATCCTGTCATTCTCCTTTTAATTCTCTGCAGTCTAGCTTCTAACCTCGTCATTTGACTGAAACTAATCTCTTCAAATTCCACAATGATCTCTTAATTGAGAAATCTAATGACCTTTTCTCAATTCTCATCCTTCTTGGCCTCTCAGAAGCTTTTAACACTATTGATGACACTCTTCTTCTCCTTGACATTCTCTTATTTTTAGGTATTTATGACCCTGATCTTTCCAGGTTTTACTTTGCTGACCATTCCTTGTCAATTTCCTTTCCTGGATCTTTATCCAGGTAGCAAGTGCTAACTGGAGGTTTTGTCCAAGGCTCTGTGTATGTCCTCTATATTATTTTATAGTATTCTCATCATTGCCTGTGGGTTCAGCTATCATCTTAATGGAAATTATTTCCAAATCTGCTCATCCTTCCCTAACCTCACCCCTAATCTCCAGATGCTCATTTCTAACTGCCTATTGTTGAACTGTGTGACTAGTGGACATCGAATTCTCCTGTCTTCCAGATTTCTCTATTAGATCCCAATTAATTTGTCAATCACCCAGGCTTGCAACCTAAGTATCACCTTAGACCATATGACTTTCTTACACCACATCTACTCATTTTCAATCAGTTATCAAATTCTGTAATTTCTATTTCAGAACATCTCTTGTAAATAGCCATTTCCTCTCCTTTGGCATGGGTATCATTCTTTTGCATGCCTTTATCATCTCATGCCAGGACTATTGCAGTAGTCTCTTAGTGTTCTTTATGCCTTAAGTCTCTCCTCATTTCAGTCCATTCTTTAATCAATTATGAAACTGATCTTCCTAAAGGACAAATCTGACCATTTCAGCATTTCTCTATGACTCTCATTTCCTACTCAATCAATTTCAATGGCTCCCTTATTCCTTTTTGTTCTCCTGTTAAAGCCCTTCATAATCTGGCTCCTTCCAACTTTCTGATTTTCTTATATTTTATTTCTCCCAAATACTCTGTGTTACAATGACCCTAGATTTTTTCTTATTCCTTGAAAACAACTTTGTATCTCCTGACTGAGCATTTTCACTGGTTTCTCCTCATTTCTAGAAGTCTCTCCCTCCTCATCTCTACCTCCTGACTTCCATTGCTTCTTTCAAATTACATTTAAAATTCTATCTTCTACAAGAAACTTTTCTGAATTCTCCCTTTCTCAATTTCTCTTCCTTAAAGCTATGGCTTTCTCTATAGTATCTATAATTTACCAAGTATATATCTTGTTTGTACCTTATCCTTTACATATTCTGTCTGCCATTGTACAGTGAGTTCCTTGAGAAACAGAGACTCTTTTTGTTTGTCTTTGTATCCCTAGTGCTTAGTACAGTACCTGCCACATTGTAGGTACTTAATAAATGCTGGCTAACTTGATTTTCTCTTTGTAAATTCTTAAATATTCCACTTGTGCCCAGATATGGATAAAAACAACAGTCCTAATCTCTCTTCTACAAGACAACCATTCAATATTTAAAGGTGGCATAAAAAATAGTATGTAGTGATAGAACTTCAAGGGGATGTTTGTAATGTAATTGTTTGTATGATGAAACAGTTTGAAACAAATCATAAAAGTTCAGATGGCTTAGAAACATATTACTGAAAAATATGAAAGTTTTTAAAAGTTCAGTATGCTGGTAGTATTTATTTTCACTCTCTTCACAACTGGCATTTCCTATTGCTTCTATATGCACAAAATCTTTTGCCTCTGTCCCCTCCTCTCTATGCTCACAAATACTTCCATAATTCAGGCTCTCACTACCTCTCACATGGATTATCGCATTAGCCACCTAATTAATCTTCCTGCCTCATTCCACTACCTTTTCTAATCTATCCTTCATGGATGGTGAACTGCTATAGTGAATTTCCTAATATCTAGATCAGATTTTATCACTCCTCTATCAAATAAACGCCAGTGACTTCCTATTACCTATAGTTAAAGATATTAAAAACTTTATAGGATATTCAAAGCTTTCATGACCCAAATCGGCCTACTCTTCTAGCCTATTTATGTATTATTTCTATTCATTCACTCTGTGGTTGAGGCAAACAATGCTTCTTACTGTTAATCAAATGTATGATTCCATCTCCAGTCTTGAGCCTTTTTTACTGGCTCTCCTCTATTCTGCAATACTCTCCCAACTCACATTTGGTTCTTAAAATCTCTAGTTTCCTTAAAGTCTCAGCACAAGACTTCTACACATCTTCCCCTTATCCAGCTCCCTTTCCTCATCTTCTAGTGCCATTCCCATCAAATATTCTTGTATCTATTTGGTATTTATCTATATGATATGCAGTGACTGTTTCTCTTTTTTCTCTGAATCCCAAGCACCTGACATAGTACCTAACACATAACAGGTACTTAATGAATATTTTTGATTGTTTAGTTGGAGTAGATAGAGAACTTGGTTTCGAAGGCAATAAGACTTCTATTTGACAAACATTAGCCGGGTTATCATGAAGAAACATAAGAAACTGCCTCGGGCTCCCAACAACCATGTAAGAATAAAAGCTGCAGATAATTTTCCAATTTTCATTGGTTGAAAGGAATTTTCATTTAGGAAGCTCCTTACATGAAGGAAATCACAATACCTCTTAAAATAAAAGCAATTTAACAAAGATGTTCAATACTCATTTCTATAATTCTACAAAAGAGACCTTTAACCATTGAGTATCATTTTTCTAGTACACTGGTGACATGAAACACCATCAGTTTTGCAGATGTCACTTTCTACTACTGTACAATGAGCACAATGGAACTCTGTACCTTTCCAGGTAGTTTATCACATATGTTGACAATTATGTGCTACAAAATAGTATAGGAAACAATGACATAAAGTTCACAGGTGCTTATAACTCCAAACAAGACAGATTTTATGGCAAAAGGCACCATAGAAGCCAATGAAAAACATTTGAAGTGTCAAAATATATATTGTGAAATAATGAAATACTACTCTGCAATCACTCTCTAAGAAGAGAATTATGAATCTGGTAAGAGGTATAAGGGACAAACTTCACCACCAATGAGAGACCCATTTGAGAGGAAATGTATGAATTGTGTGATACGTATTAGCAGGGTAAGGGGCTTTGTTTTGAATGACAAGTACCACTCTGTCTCACTATTGTAAAATACAACTTGGCCAGGCCAGGCTGACATATTGATTACTTTTTCCACAGGGATGTTCCCTGTTCATGATTCTATAACTGATAAGTGTGGTTAGAAAAAAATTCTCCATAAATGCTACCCCACTGAAATGGCATTTCTAAGACTCAAGTGAATTCTGGAGTTTCAATCATTTGATGCTTAGTCAAAAAAAAAAAAGTCAGCTCTTCTTCTTTTGTGCAGTTAGAGCTCATGAATATAGGTTGTATCTACAGAAATATAGAACATAACCTCAACCACACTTTCTCTGTCTCCCTAGGGGATTCCCCAACATTCTGGGAGCTGTTCTATAGAACAATGGTATAAAATTCAAGTAGAAACAAGGAACAGTAATCTGTACATAAGAATCTCTACGGGCTACATATTGAATTGCTTTTAAAGCATTATATCTTGTTTTATTGCATTTTAATTTATTGTGTTTTAATCTGATTTGGGCCTCATTTGAGAGGTTTGAAGGTTGGATGCAGCTTGCCATGGCACATGTTTTACCCCTTCTCTAGATATCATGACATTACATGATTTCAATGTAGGAATGGGGCTCGCTATCTGCTGTCACTCCTACTCCTACAAAACCATTCCACCTCAACTTGAGGTCATTAAAGTCCTTGAAAATAACCTCATCACTATATATGGTATGTGATTTGCTATTGGTATTGTACTGTGGCACAGCTAGGTACTTCAGTGAGAAAATTTTGGGATGTCAAGTTGGGAAGACTCATTTCTGTAAGTTCATATCCAGCCTCAGAAACTTACTTTGTTGTGTGACCCTGGACAAGTCACTTAACCCTGTTTAACTCTGTTCCTTATCTATAAAATGAACTGGAGAATGAAATGACAAGCCACTCCAGTATCATTGCCAAGAAAACCTCAAATGGGGTCATGAAAAGTCAGACATGACTGAACAACAAAAAATTTTGGAGAAGAAAATGGCAAACCACTCCAGTATATTTGCCAAGAAAATCTCAAATGGGGTCAGAAAGAATTGGACATAACTGAAATGACTGAACAATGTGGTATAGTCTATTTGTATCCCCAATGTAACTCTCAATTCCTTGTGGGTAATTTGAAATTGTGATTCCCAGAAGACTGTGATAATCAATAATTTTTAGTGTCACAGAAAAACAGAAAGACTGTGATTTGAAAAAAAAAAGAGGTTTGGATTTATTGAAATTGCTAACCAATTTGGAAATTTGTATAGCCTTACCAATTCTTAATAATTTTTGGTCCCAATTCATTTTTATTTGTATTATCCATCTAGATAGATAGAGTAAGCTCTATGGGCTGTCTTTACATCTATTTATCATATTCTGCACCACTGGTTTTAATTTCAAATGGAAATATATCACTACGGGCTGCATATTGACTTAGAAAACAAATTAATATGTGTTGTTTAATTTTTATTTATTTTTAAAAACTTTTTCCAATTGCATTTTAATATTGTTTTGGATACACTTGTGCCTTGTGATGAGTGGCCACAGTTTGACATCTGTGCTCTAGCTAACAAATATTCTCTATCTCCATGCTATTTCTTGAGTTGACATCATGTTGGACTCTACCAAGAGATTATGGAGGCAGTGGGCTTTGTTCTGGGCTTTGATACAATTAGCACAAATTTATCAATAAGTAAACACACTCAAAAGCTCTCACCATTTAGTGGGATGTCTTTTCATTTGGACTATGTATTAGACTTTCCTTCTCCAATGCCTTATCATGGTATAGCAAAATTCCTGAGTTCTTAAAGGCTATTCCACCTGAGTACAAACTCTGGCTGATTCTACAATGACATCAAGATTTTGAGTGTGATTCTATTCTCAATCTATGTCTGCTTTTCTGAAATTAGACTAGCTAAATATATGGATGAATTATTTGACTATTATAATCATGATTCAGAGAAACAACAAAAACGCAAAGTGATTAAGTAGCAATTTGGTATAAATTGAGTTTAACACTTAGATGATTTATCTTCTGAAAGACTTCCAGGTCATATAACAAGATGAACAATAGGAAACAAGGTCAACAAGATAAAGAAATACTTTATCCAATTCTCATCATCTCTTAAACCTTTTCAAAATAAGAATTATGAAAAAGAAATATAGTAATGTCACCTATCTTTATGCTCTAAGACACTGCAAACCCTAACATGTTCACTCAGCCAACCCCACTGGACATTAAATTTGGCAGAGCTACACAAAACACCCCACAGGCTTGAAAATACCTGGCACATAGTAGGTCCTTCATAAAATTTTATTAGCTAACTGCTCATGCATCCTCCCCCTATCTGCACTGTGAAAAATCAAAAGGCAGTCTACTCTGACCAGGATGCCAGAAAGGTAGCCTGGCAGAATTCTGTATTGCAATTGACTTCAGGCAGAAAACTGAGGAACAAAGGGAGCTGGGACAGGATACCAACATGTATGTGGTGTTCCATCAAACATTTAGGGGACTAGCATCTGGCTGTAGCCAGTTCTATTCTGTTAGAGGGCACTTGGGACGTAGACTGAGGAGAGAAATTATGAATAGAACAACTTGGGAAGAGGCTGAGATAGCTTTGTGGCCTAGTCCCCAGAGAAACTGTCATCAAAGAAGATTAAGTCAAAGTGAAAGATAAGAAAATATAAAGAGAAAAAAAAAATTCAGGAGAAAAAAACACTTGATTAAGGACTTTGAGCATAAATTGATAGTTCAACAGTGAAGATATTGATAACATTAGGAAATTTGACTTCCAGGTCAGTTAAATGATTCCAGATAGAAATGATTATATACTGCAAAACAAAGGAAAATGAATCAATCCCTGATTAAAAGGAAGACTAAGAGTTCAAAAAAGAGCCACAGTAGGATTCTCTTTATGTATTATAAAGAAAAATAGGAATTTTGAAAGCAGAATTTATGGCTTGAATAGCAAAAAAAAAAAACTAACAAAAGAGAAAAAAACCTTTAATCCACCATGACGTGGCAAAAGAAAGAAAAAAAAACTTTAGGGATGAAAATACACAGAAGTGAAGGACAATCTGGAAGAAGACATACAAAAGGTAATGTTAAAAGAAAACATGGTCTCAATACAAGCAAAACATAATGATCTTGAAAACAGTTGGCAGAGAGACCACTTAAGGATCCTAGGTCTCTTATGAGGACACAAATAAAGAAATTGAACACTATAATATTATACATAACACAAGAAAATTGCTAAGAACTGCTAAACACAGAAAATAACATGTCCTTCTAAAGAAACCAACAGATTGCCTCCAGAAAATAAGAACATCATATGTATGCACTAAATGCCTAAGCTGCAAACTTCAAGATAAATAGTATATTTAACAATGATAAACAACAAATTCTTCAAGCATCCAGGCAAGGATCTTCAAAAATAAAAGAAGCAAAATTTGAATAGCACAATACTATTTGTACTGACCAGAAACCCCAATTAGAAACAGATAATGTGTTCCAAAGAGCAAAGGAGCTGAAAATAAAACATGAGATGACATATCCTA
Organism: Phalanger gymnotis; assembly: GCA_028646595.1. Classification (NCBI taxonomy): domain Eukaryota; kingdom Metazoa; phylum Chordata; class Mammalia; order Diprotodontia; family Phalangeridae; genus Phalanger; species Phalanger gymnotis. The sequence goes on from JAQQSZ010006828.1 coordinate 11,188, forward strand.
AAGAACCTAAGCCTAGCCATTAATTTAAAAAAGACAGTCTAGAGTAGAAGAATTTGAAGCAATCCTGCATAGAAAACAAGTCATGAGAAGATTATTTCCCTTAGAAACATCCCATACAGCAGAAGCAGAAGAAAAATAAACAAATACAGCAACTATGGAGGTATTGGTAATGAAATGAATTATCTGAGGGAAAAAAGAGGAGGGAAAAAATCTAGAAAGAGAAACAGAAGGTTAACAGCAGCAATAAGAATATAACAGACAAATCATTAAGAAATTTATTTCTAACAGTACATAGTCAGGCAAAAGTGAAACTGGAAGTGAAATAAGTGATGGTGAAGGAGCAGACCTGAAGTCTCATGGACCAGAACTTAAAATTCCCCAACCAATGAATAAATCAATATTTTTTTTGCATGTGGGAATAAATAGCAAATTGGGAGGGTGCATTAGTGAGTAGATTGGAGGAAGAAAACAGAGGGGAATATATGATGTGCACTAGTGAAGTCAAAGGATGTCCATGAAGGAAAAATAATTCTGGCAATCTTTTATTTTTTTTTAAAAAATAATTTATTAAGCACTTACTTTGTGTCAGGTATAGTGCTAAGGGCTGGGGACACAATGGAAGACAAAAGATAACCTCAAGGAGGACATAATTGAATGAGGGAAAACATCACATAAAAAGAAGTTGAAAAGGGGAAAGGTAGAGGGAGATTATGCCCTGGAGGGCATGATGAAGACCTGAAGCCTGGTAGAAGATGATAATATATTTTCTTTGAGACCTCCTCCCCTCCCTTCCTCTAAGTAAAAGATGTAGAAAGAGCTTATTCAGGAAGAACAGGGCTTATTGGAGAATGTGTGACTAGGCAAAGGGAGGAATTGAAATAGGGATAAAGAAAGGGAATACTTCTTTTTTTTCATTGACAGGAGAAGGTTCCATTTAAGAATGCTCCCGTGGAGGAAGAAAGATATTCTAGAAATGGATATGGAGAAGATATAATGAGTAAGATTCATGGATTTCGTGCCTAAAGAAATCACTAATCCTGCCTCAGAAAAAAGAGGAATCAGATCCCCTAGGGACAACTGACACACAAAAATTTGAAAGGGCATGGTCCCAAAGAATTCCATGGAAAATGGGGAAAAAATATGATGGAGGAAAAGTAGTAATGAACTGCACAGACAAGGACATAAGAAAATTCCTCATGGGGATATTAATACTTCGATCTCTTCTATCACTTACAAAAATTGATATTCCTAAGAGTGAGACACAACAATAAAAGGGGGCAAAGGTCAGGACCTACAAGAAAATAACACATAAAAAGGTGTAGAAGTAGGAAGTCTGTAGTAGGAAGGCCGAATTTATTATCTCAAATATAATCATGTATATGTTTGAATGGTCTGAAATCTCAAGGTATGAGAGATTCTCTAAGGAGAAAACAACAAGAAATTTATTTAGGCCCCACCACAGCGAAAACTTGAACCAGCCTCCCCATTCCAACATCTTGACAAAAAGACTCCAGGCCCTGAAAGCCCATCTCACAAGAGCAACCAGGAGGCCACAGAAAAACAAGATAGTATTTAGCCAAATCATTTTCACTGGCCTCACGTTCCTGCTCGCACTTGGGTAAGCCCTGCCTCCGCAACTGAACATGCTAGGAATTAAAAATTCTCTCTAAGTTCCTTAAAATTACCTCATAACTCATACTATTACTTCTTTAATTTCAGGAAGATCTTTTAACAAGGAGTTATTCTTCACTCTTCCAAAAAAGTTATATTTTACATGACATATGAAGAGAGATATTGAAAGAACAATGAAGTTTTGCTATATATCTATCATTCCAGAGCAGAAAACCAAAAGATATATGCCTTAGGGCAAACAAAAAGAAAGTGGGTGAGATAGGGCAAAATCTTTTAAGAGTTAATACTATCAACAGGCTAGCATGTATGCATGAGTGATCTACTTTTCAAATGAAAACACATTAACCACACAAATAATTTGCCAGAATACTGATCTTTATGGTATATTTAATTTACACATAAAAAAATAACTAAAGAGAATAATTTTGAGAAATCTTTTTAGAATCCTGTCCAATTTTAAGGACAGAAGACACATTTAATATCATATATTTTACATACTTTGATTTAAGAATATATTTAGGTCAACAAACATACTTAGTATTTATGTGCCAGGTTCTGTGGTAAGTTATGGGAATACAACTACAAACAAAAAGAAAGTCAATTTCTGACCTCAAGAAACTTATCTTCTAATGAGGAAGATAGAACTCAAAAAGGAGCTAATATC
>JAQQSZ010006829.1:0-13483 GCA_028646595.1 Phalanger gymnotis
ACATATATATACATGTATACATATGTAGTCTACCTCAACAGAATGTGAGCTCCCTGAGGGCAGTAACTTTTTTCATTTTTAATGTATTTTATTTTTTCCCAATTACATGTTAAAACAATTTTTAACATTTGTTTTTTTTAAATTTTGAGTTCCAAATTCTATCCCTCCTTCCCTCCCCCCTCCATGAGACAGTAAGCAATCAGATATAGATTAGACATGTGCCATCATATAAAACATTTCCATATTAGTCACTAGTCACTTTGTACAAGAAGACTCAAATAAAATAAAAGAATGAAAGAAAGAAGATTTGCCAAGCTATGCTGCTCAAAACCGATTGAGTACCTGCTGTCTGCAGACCACCTTGGCTAAATGCAATTCATTTTTCTAATAGAAGTTGGGGAAAAGAAGGAGGAAAAGAGAAAGTGAAGATTAAATGATCTATGCTGGTGAATAATGATATAGCAAAAAATTATAGAACTTTCCAAGTATTGTTTTGAATTATACAAATACAAACTGAAATATAAAAGACATTAACTTACCACAGAAAGGAACTTCAGAGCATAAAAATAAACTCCATAGTGAAATGCAAATAAGCTTCCTAGCATCAAAACAAGAACAACAAAAAATAAGGGAAAGTCAATTAGAGCTTGTCCAGTCCAATAGGCAGATGGAAAAAGACCTGAGATCTTCAGCTGAGTGTAAGATTTGATCTATAAGAAAGGGGAGAAAAACCAAATAAATTATCCTGAATACAATTAAAATTATATATACATACATACACACACATACACATATATAAAATGGTGAATTGCTGAAGTAATCTAAACATGATATAAAAAATATAAAATCATTTGCCTATCTACCCCTCTCCAACTCTATCTCCTCATACCTAAGCTAAGGAAAATTTCTACCATCACTATCAAAACCAAAAAATGTACAATTTATATTAAGCAACCAACTTGGCTTAATATTTCTCATCTTTAAGAATTTCAACAATTCTTCAAGAACAGAAAGACTATTAAAATCGCTGTATGCTAGGCCAAAATGAAATTGAAAATAACAAATTGTCAGGTAATTTGAGGATAACCTACACAGAGAATGCATGTAATACCAAACTAAGATCATAAGTTTTCTCAAACTCAAATTTTATGTTTTTAAACATAAAAATATATGTATATGTGCATATACATATATTTATATATACACATATATGTGTATGTGTGTGCCTGTACATATATGTATATGTATGTATATATGTGTGTATACAGATAGAAAGATAGACGGACAGATGGACAGAGAGATAGACAGATAGATAGATAGATAGATAGATAGATAGATAGATAGATATACATATAGATATATATCTGACATTTCTGTTCCAGGGAAGTTTTGAGAGAAGATAAACCTTGAACCAGTGAGAAACTAGCATGTTTTGGGGAAAAAAGGTGAAGAGGAAAGTTCAGTAACGAAAAATGAACAACTTTCCAACTTACAAAGTTAATATTTCATATGACCCTTCACTATTTTATGTGAAAATTACAAATTTCAAACTACTTATGTTCAAATGAAGGTATAAAAAACATCATGAAGCCAAACAGAAAATAATTTGTAATTTTGCACAGTATCTGACACAGTGTCTGGTGCTTAATGTTTACTATCTGTACTCATTTCCAATGAATAATTTAATTTACTGTATTGTTATTCATAAAAAAGCTCAAGAGGAACAGCTGGAGATTGAGAATTGTTGGGGGAGAGGGAGAATGTCCCTATCTCTAATCTCCTACAACTATCCTAAACAATCTATTAGCCCCCAAGTTAGCACCAGCTTGATTATTGCCACCAAAACTGCCACTACTAAAACAAAGGGAAAGTAAGAAAAGAAAATTGAATAAAACGGTAATAGGCCAAGTATGATCTTGCAATGCTTTTAGTCTACGAAAAGGGTGCTGAATATATTTAGCTCCCTTCCCCATGCTATAACTGATGCCAAATGTATCTCAACTCATCTCTTTTCCCTAACCATTTAACTAAGGGACAAAAACTCTGCTAAGTCCTTAAATTCCCTGATTTTAGCAATTACTTAGTTCAACTTATACAATTTATGAATGGAATGGCCCTTTATGTCAAATCTCATTCTTAATTCCATAATTAGCTCTGTGCCTAAGCTGGAAGGGCCAAATAAGCTCAATCAACAACATTTATTAAGCACTTACTATGCACAGGCACTGTCCTAAACACTCAGGATATAAAAGCAAAAACACGAAGGAACTTCCTTACCAACTGAGGAGACCAAATACAAATAAATAGGTACATACATAATAGATACAGAGAAGAAGGAAAGCGATATTAAGAGGAGAGGGGTCAAGTGACTAAGGGCACTGCAAAGTATTGCAGAAGGTGTCATCTGAGCTGAGTCTTGAAACAAGTTGGAGATGTCAAGAGGCACAGGTAAGGAGAGTTTTGTGGAAAGGAGTAAACGATGAGAAAACTGAAAAGGTAGGAAGGGGCTAGGTTGTAAAGAGTCTTAAATATCAAAGGAAGGATTTATATTTGATCCTTGAAGTAGAAGAGAGCCATTGGTGTTTATTAAGAAGGGGTATGGAGATTAGGTGACATGATTAGAACTGCCTATTAGGAAAATCAGCTTGACAGAAGTGTGAGAGAAGACTGGAGCTGAGAGAGACATGAGGCAGGAAGACCATTAAGAAGGTCATTGCATAAGACCTGAATTATGCTGACTAGGGTGGAGGGTAGGGTGGGGTGAATGAGCAGAGGTGTTATAAAGGAAGAAATGACAAGATCTAGTAACCAGTTGGCTATGAAGTAATACTGAAGTTGAGAGTTGAGAGTTTAGAATCAAGGGGGATGCTGAGGTTGTAAATTTTTCCAAGACTTAATAAGGGAGTACAAGAACAGTGGATTTCAAGAGAAAGTTAACGAATTTTTTTCAAAATGTCCAGCAGGCAGTAGGAGATGTGGAATTACAGTTCAGAAGAGAGACATGGGCATGTCAGACAGATCTGGCACTCATGAGAGAAATGATAATTGAACTGACAAGATCATTGAGAGACAGTTTCGAGAAAAAAGAGAAAAGCTCTGGGATTGTGTTGGTAAGCAAAATGGGCTCTTAACACTTAGTTGGCCTTTGTTTCCTTTCAGTAATTCAGTGTATTTCATTGAGCCTTACTAGGTGCTAAGCCCCAGGCCCAAACCCTGATTAGGTGTAAAACCTATGTGGGGGTGGATTGGTAAGTAAGGTGGGGCCCAAGGTGGGGCTAACTAGGGAGGTGCTAACTCAAGAGCCAATCATAGCAGCCTAAGTTCTGATCATTCAGATGACATCTGAAAACCTATAAGAAGAGAAGACAGAGCCATTTGTGCAGGGCTCTCACTCGCGGTGGTGCTGAGCTGGAGACTCCGGGCAGCTGTAGCTAGGAGCCCTCCAGCTTATAACCTGGATGCTGAGACTTTGTTAAACTCTGGTAACTATGTATTGGGATTTGAATCAGACAAGGTCTGTCTGTTGATGTTTGTAATTTGTTTGCATTTTGTTCTGAAGTTCAGGGTGCTGGCTCTTTTCCCCTGAACTAAGTGAATGATATTTGTATGCTGAATTAAAGTAAGTTGGTCAACCCCTTAACCTTTCTTTCCTTATTAAAGCAAATCAAAAGAACCTTTGCTTTTGCAGCATGTTGGCAGCATGCTTGTTGTTGGCGTTGTGTTGGTCTTACACCCCCACAACAGCTGCTAGCCAGATTGTTGAAACAGGGATGTACCCACAGTTAGGGGGCAGGATAAGCAAGAAGATTTAACAAATGAAACTGAGAAACATTGGTCAAGGGAGGTAGAAAGAGAACCAGGAAAAAGCAGTGTCAGGAAAACCTAGAGAAGCATGTATCCAAGAGCAGATAGTGATCAATGGTATCAAATGCTACAGAGTTGAAGAAGGATGAGGCTGAGTAAAGGCCATTAGAGGCACAAGTGAATGGAAAGAAAGTAGTTTCAGGTGAAAGAGGAGATTGGAAGTCAGACTACAGTGGCTTTAGAAGAGACTGAGAACAGAGGAAGTGGAGGCTCCAAGTGTAGGCAACTTTTTCAAAGAGCTTAGCAGCTAGTGAAGATGATAGGATAAAGTGAATGTTTTTTGAGGATGAGAGAGACATGGAGGTATTTGGAGGCATCAGGGAAAGAACTAGCAAACAGGGAGATATTGAAGAGTAGAGAGAAAAAATGGACCTAGGTTAGAAAGGGTTTTTAAGGCCAAACAGAAGAGTTTGTATTATTCCTAGAAGAAACAAGGAGCTATTACCAAATTATCGAGTAAAGAAGTGATGTGGCCAGACTCATGTTTTAGGAATATCACTGTGGAAGCTGTAAGGAACGTACATTGGTGAGGGGAATGACTTAAGACAGAGAAACCAGCTAGAAAGTTATAACAACGGTGCAGGTAAAAGATGATGAGAGCCAGAAAGATATGAGACTGTGGAGGGAGAATTGACAAGATTTGGCAACTGATTGGATATGTGGGCCAAATCTAGGTAAATGAAAAGATGGTAGTGCCCTCGACAGAAATAAGAAGGAAGGAGGGGTGGAGGTGGACGTGAGTTCAAAGTGAAATTTAATGAGTTATTTTGGCAATGTTAACTTTAAGATCCTTAAAGGACACAGAGTTCTTTATGTCCAGTGAGCTACTAGAGATAAAGAACTAGAGTTCAGGCAAGAGACCAAGGCTCAATATATAGCTAGTAGTCAGCTGCATAGAGAAAATAATTTAATTCATGGGAGCTGATGAGGTTTCACGTAAAAAGAAAAGAGGAGGACCATAGTGTATACCCACAGCAATGGGGCTAGATATAGATGATGATACAGCAAAGGATGCTGAGGAGTAGTAGTCATAGATATAGGAGATGAATAAAAGAGAATAACTTCGGGAAAACTTTGGCAGGAGAAAGTAGGCAGGAGAGGGTGATCAAGTGTTCAAATGGTGCAACACAATCCCTGAGGCTAAGGGAAAGGAGAGTGAGCAGCTACAGGAGAAGTTGTAATAGTTCTACATCAGTCAGAACAAAAGCTGGAGAATGATACAAGAAAAACAAGAGATGAGCACAAGTCAGGCCAAAACTGCTGAAAAAACAAAACCACAAGCAAACAAAATAATCTGCAAGTGCACAACTATAAGCATTTTAATAAATACTGCCTTTGAATTTAATTTTTCATCTGGCTTTGGTCAAGATTCCTGTGTTGGTAAGCAAAATAGGCTCTCAGCACTTAGTTCAACCAAGTGCCCTTGAAGAGTTTGGCCTTTGTTTCCTTGATTAGATTTGGGTGTCCCTGGTGCCTCCTTGCCTCGGGGGAGAGCCTAGTTTACACATGAGTTTGAGTGACATGTCTGGGATAGCAGAGGCTTTTAGACCACATGGGTTTAAGTTACCTTTTTGTGACCATTCCAGGTCACATGGTGTGACTTACCCATGACCCTGAAAAAGATATAAAACCAGGGGTTGGCTTTCTCTTCTTTGGAGCTCTTACCCACAGCAGTGGTGCCGCAAGTGACTTGTTATGAGCTCCTGGGCTGAACCTAGATATTAGTAACTATGAATCTGTATTTGGTCTGTCTGTCGATGTTTGTGATTCATTTGTACTTGCTCTGAAGTTCAGGGTGCTGGCTTTTTCCCCTGAACTAAGTGAATGGTATTTGTATGCCGAATTAAAGTAAACTTGTCAACCCCTTAACGTTGCTTTCCTTACTAAAGCATATCAAAAGAACCTCTGCTTTTGCAGCATGCTGGTAACGTTCTTGTTGTTGGGCTTGTATTGGTCTTTCACCCCCACAACAGCTGCTAGCTGGATTGTTGAAAAAATTCCAAGTCAAGCAAAATGAAGATTAAGAAAAGATCATAGGTCTTACAATTAACAGATCATTGGTAACTCCTTATCTGACTAATAAAGTCAGAAGCTAGATTTCAAGTTGGGAAATGAGTGAGAAGGAAAAATGGAGGGAGGCAACAAGTGAGACAGCTTATTCTAAGAGTTCGGTTGTGAAAGGAAAGAGAGGTATAGGATGATAATTTGAAAGCAGTAGGGTCAAGTGAAGAGTTTTTTTTTTTAAGAATATTGCTAAGTTCAGTTTTGGACATGATGAATTTAAGGTATTAAGATTATATTTCCTATAGAAAATGCTGGGCTAAAGATTGGACAAATTTTTGGATAGAATAAGGATTTCCTTGGCACAGAAGTTATTTCTAAGAAAATGAGGATAACAGCTCAAACCTATATTATATGGCACTTTAAGGTTTCAAAGCATGTGTCTCATAACACTCCTCTAAGGCATATAGTTAAAGTATCATTATTATCTCTATTTTATAGATGAGGAAACTGGGGTTTTCAGAGTTGAAGGAGCTTGCCAAATAGCTAGTGAGTCTCTGAGGCTAGATTTCAGCACAAATCTCACTTTATATCTAGCATTGTTCCCACTGTCCTTTCCTGCCTCTCACACCACATCCCAAGCCTAGGTCTGAGATTCAGATAACTACAAGGTTTGCAATAGGAAAAAATATACACGGATTGTCTGAGATATTCCCATTTACAAAAGCTTAATAATAAGCATCACAGATGGATAAGGCTCCTTGAAAGACATAACTGCAAATAAATTACACTGTATGGTAACATTATGGGGAACTAGGTCTAAGTGGAGAGTGCTTTGGTCAAGGGAATAAAGGAAAATTATGATCATGTAAGATATAATGGAGTAGAAGGGAAGGACAAAAGATTTTAGAAAAGTGGGGAAGGGACGTTCATATGATAGAACCACATGTTACTGACTGATTACCATGTAAGAAGCACTAAGGTCATAATGATCTTGGAAATGTGCTTGAATGCGCTCAAGCACGATAGTTAATATTATATAAGAATAAGTAACATTAAAGATGAACAAAATTGAGTTGGTTTTGGGTAACTGGTATTAACCCTCCCACAATCAGTGAATCACAGAGAGTTGCAAATATAGCTGTATTAAATGTTTACAACATAAAGTCTTCAACTTGCTCTTTAACTCCATGGATAAAACTGGGGGAAAGTAGAAATGCTGGCTACAAGAGATTCATTCTTTCAATAAACTAATACTCATTAACACCTACTATGTGAAACACAAAAGGCAACATGGCAGAGTGTCAAAGCTAGGAAAGCATGGGTTCAAATCTTGCCTCTGATATTTTCTAGATGGATGATCCTGGTCAAGTGACTTAAGCCCTTAGTATTCAAGGAAACTCTCTAAGGTTAGAAGTTGCAGGAAAAGTGGCCATAATGCACTGGTAGAAGGAATTTCCACACCTATTAGTTCTCTATACCAATGAAATCATAGTTCTAATTCCTATCACTATGTGACAGGCACTGAGAGACACAAAAATTTTTATTACATAATAGTTTAAAAGTCAAATTACTCCTGCAGCCACATATGCTGCCCTTCCTTGGAGGTCTTCAAACAGAAATTGGATGACCACCTATCCAGTACATTACAGTGTGGATTTCTTTCTTGTGTAGGTTAGACTACATGACAACTGAAATTCCTTCCAACTCTCAAATTCTATGATTATATGATTTATGTAAGAAGGTCTAGAAGATCATGATATTATTGTTTCCAAATGAATAGTTTTCAAGAATCATTAGCACATGGCTTTGTACTTCTATTTTCATATTTTTTCCAGATTGGATTTGTGATGCCATTGCTACATGGAACTTCCTCAATCAATAGAGACAGGCACCTGCTCTCTGAAATTTACAGTCTGCTACATGGCACAGTGGATAGAGTGCATAGCCTGAAGTAAGCAAGACCTGAGTTTAAACATGGCCTCAGGCATTAACTAGCTAACACAGGGCAAGTCACTTAACCTTTGTGTGCCTCAGTTTCCTCATCAATTAAAAAAACACCTGTAAAAAGCCCTCCCATGGTTGTTGGGAGGATCAAATATGATAATTGTGAAGTGCTTAGCATAGTGCCTGGCATATAGTTATATAAATGATATAAATGTCATTATTACTTACACTGTTATTACACTGAAAACTGGCCTTGTGATTAGGTAGAGCTAATGTCAAGCCCTGTCTCTGAAACATCATGGCTATGACCAAGCTCAGACAACTTTCTATAACACAAATATGTGACAAATCTAGCAAACAAATTTAGAATTTCCAAAAATTACATACATATTTTGGCTAATGCAACACATAGGTTCTTGAAAAGTTATGGATAAAACAATCACTATTGAACATGTACTAAAGATTTGAGTATGAACTCTGGTTCTCAAGCCCTAGTTTGGGCCCTGATTGGCTCATAGTGAATGTAAATAGCAATTGTTTCTGTTTCTCAGAAACCCTGAAGGTCTTTGTAGTAGTAATCAGGGTGGGGCTTTTTGCTGTTCTCTTAAGTGCCTTTAATGATTCTGGCCTTTGTTTGAGGGGCAGATAAGATAAAATGGGATCTTTTTGTCTTGAGGTGCTTCTCAGCAATAAAACAATGTAATGGTAATCAGGACAGGACTTTCTGTTGTCTTCTCCTTTGGAATGCTGAAGTAATTAAGTACATTTGATGAGTCTTGCCTTTCAAATGTAATGGCCAACAAAATGGGACTTTTCACTATTCTTTGAGTGCTTCTCAGCACTGAGGTAATCAAGTGCCCCAGGGTCCAGAGAAGGGTATAGAAGATGTGAGATTGGTGTTTGACCTTTGGGGATCATTCATGGAAAGAGTGTTGAGACTCTGGGCAATCCGTTGTAACTGCCCCCTGGCTTTGCTAACCCAGACTCATTGGTGCTTCCCTTTTTGGTAATTATGTATGTGATGTCTTGATTAGACAAAGCCTGTCTGCTGAATATTGTTATTTGATCTGTTGATATTTTCTGTTTGTAATTTCTATTTGTATTTGCTCTGAAGTTCAGGGTGCTGGCTTTTCCCTCTGAACTAAGTGAATGATGTATGTATGTTTGATTAAAGTGAGATTGTTAACCCCTTAAAGTTACTTTCCTTAGTAAAGCAGATCAAAGAACCTGTGCTGGCAGCTCTTACTGACAATCTTGCTGGGTCTCACAGCCCTACAGCACCTGCTAGCCAAACTGTTATTACAGTATTCCCTTTGAAGATCTTCTTTTTTTTTTTGACTAGGTAGAGGCCATTCTCTGACTCATTTCTTATTAAGCTTTAATCACTGAATGGGCATTGCCTCAGTCAAACTACAACCTATTAAAGACCTTAGCTTGAAAAGGCCAAGGTCCCCCATTGCTTCCTGGGCCACCTCCAGTTGTCCTGATCTGTATCTAGCCACAGGACCCAGATGGCTCTGGAGGAGAAAGTGAGGCTGGTGACTTTGCACAGCCTTCCCTCAGTCAATTCCAATTCATTTGCATGTCATGGCATCACCTCCCTGATATCATGGTCCTCTTCGAGAAACAGCAACTAAAGACTTGAATATTAAAAGAAAACTTACAGTATAAAATTTTTGGTCAAAGAAATTTTATGATGCAAAAGTTATTCCCATATCTATTTTTATAAATTCAACTTCTGTATGTTGTACATAAGCAACATGAATACGCAATTCATTTTTTAAAAAGTATTTGCATTACCTTATGATTTTCTGCATTTTCCATGGCAAAGTGGGGTGGCATTGCAGTCACAATAATTCCAAGCAAAGCTGCTTGAAAATATAGCTCAATCCTAAAGACTATGTCAGTAATTTCCTAAAAAAAGAACAAAAAAAAACACTACAGTATTCAAAGTAACTTTAAACCATCCCAGTACTTCTTTTAAATTATTAAAAGGACTAATACATAAAAAATATATATTAATGATAGGATTTAGAAGAAAGAAAATTAGGAGGCTGATTAGGAAACCTAGACCCAAGTCAAAATTGATCCAATGATTGGCTGTGTGACCTTGGGTAAATCACTTAGTTTCTATTTCAGTGAGTGTGGAATAGAGACAAGAAAGTGAATCTGTTAAACCTACTTCACTCCATTATTGTGAAAGATAAAATATGCTTCACTTAAAGTGAGTTAACATGCACATTCTGAGAAGAAGACCACATGGCCATTGGGCCAAAGAGGTGGAGGGTGAGCAGTTGTAGGAAATGCTGAAATATAAAAGGCTAAACAAATATTGGAGGAAACAAATAATAATAATAGTATGGTATGAATATAAGCCAGGTGGAACCTAACAGAACAAATTAACAAGAAACCACAAAAGTGCAAGAATATAGGAATTCAGATATATGTAGCCCTTTAATTTAATGTTCCCTTTGTCTTTGGCCATTAAAAATGTGAACTTTAGCTGTAAAAAAGAAATTAAAATTCTGAAAAAAAGCACTGATCCGAAGGGTGGAGCTAAGATGGCATAATAGACAAGGCACAATAGTTGAGCTCTTCCAAAAATTCCCCTCCAAGTAATTTTTTTAAAAATGTATTTATTTTTAGTTTTCAACATTCACTTTCATTAACTTTTGAGTTTTAAATTTTCTCCCACTCCCTCCTCTGCCCCCCCTCCCCAAGATGGCATGCAATCTGATATAGGCTCTACATATACATTCATACTAAACACATTTTCACATGAATTACGTTGTAAAGAAGAATTAGAATCAATGGAAGGAACCACAAGAAAGAAGAAACAAAACAACCAAAAAAGAAGAGAGCAAACAGTATGTTGCAATCTGCATTCAGACTCTATAATTCTTTCTCTGGATATAGACCAAATGATTTTAAAATAACACTTCAAATCAAATTCTGGAGTAACAGACCCAACAAAAGGTCCAGGTGAGTCATTCTTCCACCCAAAGACAATGTAGGAGGTCTCAAGGAGAGATCTTTGACTTGGGAATAGAAAATGACCCAGAGCCCACATGGATGCAACACCTAGTGGTAGCACTTGGTGATGGGGACAGTAGCTTTGGAATTAAGAGATCAAGACAACTGGCCAGAAAGAGATTCCATGGAATCCTTGTCTACCACTAGGCATAGGACCAGACACTGTTTGGCAATTCCACTGCCTATACCCACTTTCAGGTCAAGCTTAAGGGCACAGAAGACCACTTTCAGTCAGGAGGAAGCAAGGGCCCTGAGCAGCAGTACCACTTCTGGTACCAAAGGATCAGGAACCCTGAGGGGCAGTATCAATAGAGATCCATAGGGATCAGAGGCCTTTTCTAGATAAGAACCAGAGCACAGATCAGGAAAGCATGGACTGTACCTCTCCCTGGATCACATGATCTTGGAACCAGCAAAAACTTCCAAAGCCCCCAAACTAGCTCTGAAAACAACAGTATAACAGTTCTCCTCCCCTCACCTTGGACCCACCTTTTCGGAGAGACCAACTTTAACATAACAAAATCAAGAAACAGGCTAGAAAAAATGAGCAAAAATCAAAAAGAACCTGACTATTAAAAAGCTATTCCTGTGACAAGAAAAGATCAAGACAAATTCAGAAGAGGATGAGGATGTCAAAATGTCTATAAACAAAGTCTCAAAGAAAAAATTTGAGTTGGATACAAGACTAATAAGAATTTCTGGAATAGCTAAAAATGAATTTTCAAAATCAAGTAAGGGTGGTAAATGAAAAATTAGGGAAAGAAAAAATAAGCAAGAGAAGAAAATTATGAAAAGACAACTAATAGCTTGGTAAAAGAAGTTTATAAATATATATGTATATATATATATAAACAAAAAAACCCAACATCTTAAAAACAGGACTGATCTAATCATAAAAGAGGTACAAAAATTCACTGAAGAAAAGAACTCCTTAAAAAGCAGAATTGGCTCAATGGTTAAAAAAAAAAGGGACAAAAGGTCACTGAACAAAATAATTCCTTAACAATTAGAATTGGGTAAAATGGAAGCTAATGATTCCATGAGACATCAAGAAACAATAAAACAGGGGCAGCTAGGTGGTGCAGTGACTAGAGCACTGGCCCTGGAGTCAGGAGAACCTGAGTTCAAATCTGACCTCAGACACTTGATACATTTACTAGCTGTGTGACCTTAGGCAAGTCACTTAACCCCAATTGCCCTGCCTTCACACAACTGAAAAACAGAGAATTAAAACAAGGGGCTGGAACAAAATCTACTATGCCTCAGCTGAAGTAAAAAAAAGCAGGGGTAAAGATCATGATCTCAGACAAAGCAACGGGGGTGAAAAAAAAAAACCTTAAGAGATAACCAGGGAAACTATATCTTGCTGAAAGGCACCAGAAAATAATATTAAACATATATGCATCAAATGGTACAGCAACCAAATTCTTAAAAGAAAAGTTAAATGAGTTACAAGAAGAAACATAATAAAACTATATTGGTAGGGGACCTCAATTTTCCCCTCTGAGAGCTAGATACATCTAAACATAAAATAAACGAGAATGAAATCAAGGAGTTGAATAGAATTTTAGAAAAGTTGGATATGACAGAGCTCTGGAGAAAATGCAATTGGAATAGAAAGGAGCATACCTTTTCTTCAGCTGTACATGGCACCTTTACAAAAACTGACCATGTAGTAGGGCATAAAAACCTCACAAATTCAGAAAAGTAGAAATATTAAATGCATCCTTGTCACACCATAATATAATAAAAAATACATTCAATAAAGGGTTGTGGAAGCATAGATTAAAAATTAATCAGAAACTAAATAATCTAATCCTAAAGAATGAGTGGGTCGTCAAAGAACAAATCATAGAAACAATAATTTCATTAAAGAGAATGAAAACAGTGGGACAACATACCAAAATTTGTGGGATGCAGCAAAAGCAGTATTTAGGGAAAAAATTTATATCTTTAAATATTTACATCGATAAAAAGGAGAAAGAACAGATCAATGAATCAAGCACATGACTAAAAAAAAAAAAAACTAGAAAAAGAATAAATTTTAAACCCCCAATTAAACACCAAAATGAAAATCCTGAAAATCAAAAGAAAGATTAATAAAAGTGAAAGTAAAAAATACACTGAACTAACAAATAAAACTAGGAGCTGCTTTTATGAAAAAAATCAATAAAACAGATTAGTTAATTTGATTTAAAAAAGAAGAAAAAAACCGAAGAGGGTGAATTTAGCATCAATGAAGATGAAATTAAAGCAATTATTAAGAGCTAATTTGCCTAATTATATGCCAATAAATCTGACAATCTAAGTAAATATTTACAAAAATATAAATTTCCCAGATTAAAATAAGAAATACGATACTAACCCTATCTTAGAAAAATAAATTGAATAAGTCATAAATGTAGTCTTTTAAGAAAACTATTACCAGAACCAGATAGATTTGTGTGTTGTTAAGCAAAATTGTCTCATTAGCATGGCTTTTGTTTCTTTTGAGTGGAAGTACTTTCAGCTGTTAAGTGCTAAGCCCCAGGCCCAGGGCCCTGTCAGGTGTGAAACCTGTGTGGGTGTGGATTGGTGACTTAGGAGGGGCCAGCTCGGGAACCAATGGTCTCTGGTCATTGAGGCGGGGCTTGAGAAC
>JAQQSZ010006830.1:0-13483 GCA_028646595.1 Phalanger gymnotis
CAGTTAGTCTATTTTTTAAGGTATTGTTTTCTTCAGTATTTTTTGGGTCTCCTTTAGCCAGTCATTGATTTGTTTTTCATGGTTTTCTTGCATCCTTCTCATTTCTCTTCCCAATTTTTCCTTTACTTCTCTAACTTGCTTTTCCAAATCCTTTTTGAGCTCTTCCATGGCCTGAGACTAGTTCATGTTTTTCTTGGAGGCTTTTGTTGTAGGCTCTTTGACTTTGTTGACTTGTTCTGGCTGTATGTTTTGGTCTTCTTTGTCACCAAAGAAAGATTCCAAAGTCTGAGACTGAATCTGAGTGTGTTTTCACTGCCTGGCCATATTCCCAGGCAACTTACTTGACCCTTGAGTTTTTCAGCAGGGAATGACTGCTTGTAGAGTAGAGAGTACTTTGTTCCAAGCTTGAGGGGATACACTGTTGTTTTCAGAGGTATTATGCAGCAAGCTCTGCCATACCAGTGCGCCTCCTCCCCCAAGAACTGCCAACCCAGATTGGACTCAGATCTTAAGCAGGCTCTGCACTCCCACTCTGATCGTCACTTAATTCCTCCCACCAGGTGGGCCTGGGGCTGGTAGCAACTGCAGCTGTAGTTTTGTAGCTGCACCCCTTGGGGCAGTGGCTGAACCACAAACTCCTTTCACTCTGTCCCGGCAGTTTTTTCCCACTACCCTTCTCTGTTGTCTTTGGTGTTTGTGGGTTGAGAAGTCTGGTAACTGCCACAGCTCACTGATTCAGGGCACTAGGGCCTAATCTGCCCCTCTCCTGGTCTGGTTGGTCCAGGTGCAGCCCATGCTGGGCTCTTCTCCATTCCGCTCCCAGCTCCGTGTGCGATAGACCTTACCCAGCGACCACCCAGGCTCTCCTGGGCTGGAGCCCTGCTTCCCTCTGCTATTCCATGGGTTCTGCAGTTTTAGAATTTGTTCAGAGCCATTTTTTATCAGTGTTTGGAAGGTCCTGGGGAAGAGCACTAGGCAAGTCTCTGCTTTCCAGCTGCCATCTTGGAGCCACCCCCTGTCCCCCTCCATTATCCATCACATATCCTTATTGACACATTTCACTGTTGGTGTCCTACAAAACATGATTTAGTGAAATGGGATATCAAATATGTATGTATTTGTGTGTATATACACACACATGCATGTATGTGTATATGTATGTATATATACACACATAAATGTATGCATATACATTTATATATTTAGAAGCTTCATGAGTTCACATATGGCACCTAAGCCTTCTGGTTATTCCAGGTGTCTCCAGCTATATTTGTTCTTGTGCTTGAGTGAGGGGCTTTCCTTGGGAGATTTATTAATCTGGCAGGCATCATCATTGTGTCAGAAATTATCTTGCATGCAAAGAGAGGATTTGTTAATCTGGAAAATGCAGTAATTTGCAGTAACTTCAATGTTTCAAAATATCTGTGACTTTATTAAGGTGAGAGCATTATCACACCTTCTCCGAATCTTAGTAGGTGACTTGTGAGTTGGTGTGTGCAAAAAAGAATCAGCTAGCTCTCCAACAATGGACCTCTTTGCCCTTGGCTTAATTTGGTGCATTAATTCAGAACCTTAAAGCAGTGGTCTCTCAACTTTTTTGGTCACAAACCCCTATCAGCAAAACGTTTTTGAGCACTCCCCTCAATGCATATATATTTACACATTATATACGTGTACTAAGAAGTATGCTTATTGTACAACTTATACAAAACAGAAATTAAGGAATGAGATAAGATGTAAGAATCTATTAATAGTACAAGAACCCTTTTTGCTTTCCCTAAAAATACTATTAATAATGATATTTTAGTGAGAGCAACATGACTGATTATGCTTCATTACTTTTAAAAATCTTGATTTAACACTTTGTAATACAGAGATTTGGTTCTAAGTTTAATTTATTTCACTTCTTAGTTTTAATGGTTGCCAGAGCTGAAAAAGAGACCTCATAAAGATATGTAGATCCAAATGGAAGATATGAAGCATCAGCTATACTTACTAATTCATGATACTAAATTTTTATTCCCATCCACTGATAATATAAAGTTTTTTTTTTGAAATTTGATTAGTTAATTTTTATCTTCTCTTATGTCAATCACTTGTTTTTGTAAACTAATCATATGGAGTTGCATTTTTGTGTTTTTAATGAATGTATTCAAAACCCACTGAAACTATTCAAATGAAAGTTTCAAAAACAGGTTAGGAAATTCCATTTCCAAGTTTTTAAAACATGCAAATATGAGAATTTTATAGGTGAAACATCATTTTTAAAGACTTGGAGAGGGAAAGGAAATATCCAGAAGGAGAGAGTTTGGTCAACAGTATCATGTGCTTCAGAGAATTCAGAAAGGGTGAAGACTAAGGTAAGGTCATCGGTCTATTAATTAAAGGACCACTTGTAATTTTGGAGAGAGTGTTGCAACTGAGTAGAGAGAAAGATGAGGAGGGGGCTGAG
The DNA here is from genome assembly GCA_028646595.1 of Phalanger gymnotis. Classification (NCBI taxonomy): domain Eukaryota; kingdom Metazoa; phylum Chordata; class Mammalia; order Diprotodontia; family Phalangeridae; genus Phalanger; species Phalanger gymnotis. Next base: position 2,453 of record JAQQSZ010006830.1, read on the forward strand.
AATCTGGGAGACTGGAAGGCTGGTAATATCCTTGACAGGAAGAGAAATAGAAATGGTGGAGCTGGGGGAGGGGAAGAGAGGATATTGTAATGAGATCTCTGATGTAGTTCACAACTCCTCTGTGCTTGTTCATCTTGTACTATTTTCCATTGAAAAATAAAAAGGCTCCTGCCCCAAAGCACAAGGCCTGTCTGCTGAGGGATACTTGTAGCTGTCACAAGGAAAGCTGGGGGCCAGGGAATTTTACCTGTGCAGTTGCTGTGGCATGCCTAGGTCTCTGTTAAATCAATCAGGGGAGAGGTTGGGAGATTGCACAGTCATAGGAGGCCAGCTGCTGGAGGGGTTGGAGTCAGGGATTGTTGCCTTATAATGGGTAAAGAGGGTATTGTAGTGGAGATTTCTGATTGGCTATCATTGGGAGGGTGGAATGCAATCCATCTTCCCAGCCTCTGATGGGTTACAACTTGAGGACATGCCACAGTCCCCTGGGGCTCCCCCACTTTGGAGACCACTGTCTTAAACCCCTTTTCCAGCTGTCTACTCAGCCCTGAAGAGCTCTGCCCTTAGTATAGTCCTGGAATCAGATATAACATAACTAGCATTTTTTACATATTACTTCAAGATTTGCTTTGCAAATATTGTCTTATTTTATCCTCACAGAAACCCTGGAAGGTAGGTACCATTATTATCCCCATTTTACAGATAAGTAAACTGAGGCTGAGGGGAATTAAGTAACTTGCCCAGGGTCACAAAGCTGGTGTTCAGGAGGCAGGATTCTTGGCTCCCAAGCCCTGAGTTGCATCTGTTCACCATCTAGTGACCCGCTTAAGCAAGAATGTCCACTGAAGAACTGCCTACTACCTCTTGAGGCAGCCTATTTTAGCTGCTTTTTCTAATTCTGTTTTTAGGAAATTTGTCCATTAGAAGAACCGAAAGATTATGTGATGCTATACTTAAAGAATCCTAGAGAATCAACTAAAAGACTACTTGAAATAATTAACAACTTTTAGCAAAGTTGTAGGATATGAAATAAATCCACATAGATCATTGGCATTTCTCTATGTTATTAACAAAGCCAGCAGCAAGAGATAGAAAGAGAAATTCCATTTAAAGTAACCGTAGACAATATAAAATATTTGGGAGTATATCTGCCAAGACAAACCCAGGAACTATATGAACTCAATTACAAAACATTTTTCACACAAAAAATAAAGTCAGATCTAAATAATTGGAGAAATATCAGTTGCTCGTGGGTAAGCCAAGCTAATTTAATGAAAACGACAATTTTACCTAAATTAATTTGCTTATTCAGTGCAATACCAACCAAACTATCAAAAATTATTTTGTAGAGCTAGAAAAAATAATAACAAAATTCATCTGTAAGAACAAAAGGTCCAGAATATCAAGGGGATTAATGAAAAAGGAAAGTGGCCTAGTTGTACCAGATCTAAAACTGTACTGTAAAGCAGCAATCATCAAAACTACTTGGTATTGGCTAAGAAATAGAGTGATGGATCAATGCAATAGGTTAGGTACACAAGGCACAGGAGTCAATGACTATAGTAATCTACTATTTAGTAAACCCAAAGATTCCAGCTGCTGGGATAAGAACTCATTATTTGACAAAAAAAAGTGATGGGAAAACTGGAAAACAGTATGGCAGAAACCAGGCATAGGCCAACATCTTACATTGTATACCAAGATAAGGTCAAAATGGGTGCATAATTTAGACATAAACGGTGCAATTATAAACAAATTAGGAGAGCAAGGAATAGATTTATGTCAGATTTATGGAGAAGGGAAGAATTTATAACCAAACAAGAAATAGGGAACATTTTGAAATGCAAAACGGATAATTTTGATTACACTAAGTTGAAAAGTTTTCGCATAAACAAAGCCAATGCAATCAAGATTAGAAAGGAAGCAGAAAGCTGGGAAACAATTTTTACAGCCAGTGTCTCTGATAAAAGCCTCATTTCTCAAATATATAGAGAACAGAGTCAAATCTATAAGAATACAATTCATTCCCTAATTGATAAATGATCAAAGGATATGAACAGGCAGTTTTCAGATGAAGAAATCAAAGCTATCTGTAGTCATAGGAAAAAATGCTCTAAATCGCTATTCATTAAAGAAATGCAAATTAAAACAACTCTGAGGTATCACATCATACCTATCAGATTGGCTAACATGACCAAACAGGAAAATGATAAATACTGAAGATGTGGGAAAATTGGAACACTAATGCATTGTTGGTAGAGTTGCAAACTGATCCAACCATTCTGGAGAACAATTTGCAACTATGCCCAAAGGGTTATAAAACTGTGCATACACTTTGATCCAGCAATACCACTCCTAGGTCTGTATCCCAAAGAAATTATAAAAAAAGGAAAAAGGACCCACATGTACAAAAATATTTATAGCAGCTCTTTTTGTAGTGGCAAAGAATTGGAAACTGAGAGGATACCCATCAACTGGAGAATGGCTGAACAAGTTGTGTTATATGAATGTAATGGCATACTATTGTTTCATAAGAAATGGTGAGCAGGCTGACTTCAAAAAAAAAAAAAAACCAAACAAACCTGGAAAGACTTGCATGAACTTATGCTGAGTGAAGTGAGCAGAACCAACGAACACTGTACACAGTAACAGCAACGTTGTACGATAAATAACTTTGTTAGACTTAACTCTTCTGAGCTAAGTGATCTAAGACAATTCTAAAAGACTCCTGATGGAAAATGCTATCCGCATCCAGAGAAAGAACTATGGGGTCTGAATGCAGATCGAAGCAGACTATTTTCTCTTTCTTTTGTTGTTTTTGTTTTTTCTTTCTCATGGTTTTCCCCTTTTGTTTTGATTCTTCTTTCACAACATGACTAATGTGGAAATATGTTTAATATGATCATATCTGTATAACCTAGATCAGATTGCATGCAATCTTGGGGAAGAGATAGGCGAGGGAGGAGGGAAAAATTTATAACATAAAATCTTATAAAAGTGAATGTTGGGGGTGGCTAGGTGGCACAATGAGTAGAGTACCAGCCCTGGAGTCAGGAGGACCTGAGTTCAAATCCGACCTCAGACACTTAACGCATGTGCTAGCTGTGTGACCTTGGGCAAGTCTCTTAATCCCAATTGCCCTGCCAAAAACAAAACAAAAAAAGAACAACAACAACAAAAAAAAATAAAAGTGAATGTTGAAAACTAAAAATAAATAAATAAAAGAAAGAACTGAAATCAGCCTTTCCCTCATTACTCCCAGTTCTTTCTCCCTGGAGTCAAGTAGAAAAATCAAGGCCCTTGATACTCCTTCCAAATACTCAAACACAGCTGTAAATCCTTTGGTCTCCAGGCTAACTAGCCCCAATTCCTTCAATGAAATGATTTCAAGTCCCCCCTCACCATTCTGGCTGCCCTCTTTTAGATGACCTTCAGCTTTTCAATGTTTTTCTAAACATGGGTGCCCACAACCACAAATAAAAAATATTCCTGATGTGGTCCTGTCAGGGCAGTGAACTGCAGAATTGTCACCTCCCTTATTCGGGATACCATATTTTTATTAGTGCAGTCTAAGATGGATTTAGCTTTTTTGACTACCGTGGCACACTTGATTCACAAAGGATTTGTAGTACATTGAGATCCACATGGTTTTTTCCAGCATGGGTGCACAGGGGGAATGGGTAAAGAACAGAACTGCCAAAAATTCTCTCAAGTGAGACCAGGGAGCTGAGTCATAAGTACCTCTGCTCCAGAGAATTGTGGCCTGTGCCAACAGAGGTAAGGTTCTCTCTTTGCCCACAGATAGAACACTAACCAACTGCCTCTCAACCAAAGGAATTATGCCCTTCCTGTGTATGCACAAAGGACTATATTCTTAGTAACTGAGACTAGAGGTATGAACCAATAAAGAGAAATAAAACATATAGAAGAATCAAGAAAGGAAATTTCCTGAAATTATAGGCATTAAGGATTAATCAGGACCACAATGCTGAGCACCTCTCATTATTATCAAACCCATAGCAAACCACTCTGAATGACTCCTTTAGAACATTAGTCTGAGACCCCATCTGATTGACTATATCATTGATGCTCTCCTCATCTCTCCCTTTCTACCTATCATCTCCTATTAATCCTCCATAGATAGTCTCTCCAACAACAACATAATGTAAGCTTCTTGAAGGCACATTTCGCTTTTTTATTTCCAATGCCTCACACAGTGCCTGACACATAGTAGGTGATTTATAACTGTATGTTGAATGAATAAACTGAATGGGTACATTGAAAGCTTTTTTCCAGTCCTTTTAAAAATATTTCTTAGGTCCCAGGCAGTATTCCGGCCCTCTATCTGTTACCCTTCTGCCTCACTACATGACTGGCTCACCTTTTCTGCTCATGTATTTCCTAGGTGATAGCACTTTTTGCTTCCAAGTCATTTCTGGTAATATTTAGGCCACGGCCTAGAGCATCCACAATGTATCTCTGCGTTGCTCCTTAGGTCATTTACAATTCTGATTCTTCAGAGATTGTACTGGTCTATGATTTGCAGGCATCTGACGTTTCCAGGGGAATACTAACACTAAAAATGATTTTGCATCAGGGAGCAGTTTGGGATCACTGATAACAGTACTAATGTAAGAATAAATTGGTGGTGCTGCTCCCTTTGTACCTGCCCTTTGTCTGGGTATTAGAGGAGAAGTGATAGCTAAGTGGAGGCTAATGGCCCAGCTACCTCAGAGGGAAATGTTCTGGACCTTGGGAATGTGATCGGTATGTACACCAACAAGTGACACTATGTGATTGAGGTACCTGGTCAGGCCTCTTTCCGTCATTCTTCAACAGGCACTCCCATGGTCTAGTGTAGATATCTCCGTGCATATGCTTGGGAACCCTTCCAGCCTTCTACCAGTTCCTGCCTAGGTTCCTCTCCAATCAGTCTAGTTTTAAAATATTAAAATAATAATCCTACAATATTTCAATGAATTTATCACAATTGGTTCATAAAAATACTATTTCCTTTCCATCTTTGACTCAAAGGAGAAAACCTTCATTACAGATTAAAATTAATTTACTGAATTAAATCACAATTAGAAGGATGTGGTAATAAGTCTCCTGACCCACGGTCATTCCAATAGAGATCTGAAAAACTTCTACTCTCCTGCCTTCAGTGTTTAGCTAGATATTCCTCAGGAGCACAAATGACCTTTTGGGGAAGTCCCTTCCTAATATTCACTTTCTTTAAATTTTTAAAAAATTTTTATTTTAGCTCCAAATTCTTTCCTTTTCTCTACCCTTTCCCCACCCATTGAGAAAGCAAGAAATATGATACTTGTTATACAATGAAGTCATGCAAAACATATTTCTTCATTAGCCATGTTCTGGGGGGAGAAGGGAAGAAAAACAAAGTAAGGAAAAAATATTCTTTAATTCGTGCTCTGAGTTTAATAACATATTTCATCATGAGTCTGTTGGAATTGTGGTGGATCATTGTATTGATCAGAGCAGCTGCTTTCACAATTTATTATCTTTATAATATTGCTGTTACTGTATAGAATAATTTCCTGGTTCTGCTCACTTCACTTCGCAGCAGTTCATACAAGTCTTCCCAGGTTTTTCTGAAACCTTCCCCTTCATCCTTTCTTTCAGCACATTAGTATTCCATCGTACTCATATATCACAACTTGTTCAGCCATTCCCCATTTGATGAGCGTCCCTTCAGTTTCCAATTTTTTGCCACTACAAAAAGAGCTGCTACAAATATTTTTGTACATATAAGTCCTTTTCATTTTTTCTTTGATCTCCTATGTACCTAGTAGCAGTATTGTTGGGTTAGAGGGTTTGCACAATTTTATAGCCCTTTGGACATAGTGTCAAATTGTTCTCTAGAATGATTGCAATAGTCCATAGCTCCACCAAGAGTGCATTAATATACCTATTTTGCAACACCCTGTCCAGCATTTGTCATTTTCGTTTTCTGTCCTCTTAGCAATCTGATGGGTGTGAGGTTGTACCTCAGAATTGTTTTAAGTTGCGTTTTTCTAATTATGAGTGACTTAGAACATTTTTTCATATGACTATTGATAGCTTTGATTTCTTCCTTTGAAACTTGCGTGCTCATATCCTTTGATCATTTATTAATTAAGGAATGGCCCTCATTTTTTTATAAATTTGGCTCAGTTTTCTATATATTTAAGAAATGAGATCTCTATCAGAGAAACTATAAAATTTTCCCCGGTTTCCTGCTTTTCTTCTAATTTTGACTACATTAGTTTTGTTTGTGCAAAAACCCTCATTTTTATACAGCCAAAATCATCCATTTACCTCTTGTGAGCCTCTCTATCTCTTATTTGGTCATGATTTCCAATGTCTACAGATCTTACCAATAATTTTTTCATGCTCCCCTAATTTGCTTATGCTGTCACCCTTTATGTTCAAATCATGTACCCATTTAGAGCTTATCTTGAAATACAGTGTGAGATGTTGGTCTATGCCTAGTTTCTGCCCAAACTGACTTTTGGGTATTCCCTGTAAGTTAGTAGTCAGAGGGGATTCACTCCCAGGTCCTTACATTTCTTGTTCCTATATGGGTGAGAAATTACAAGAAAATACCAAAGAAAGACAGATCTACTTAAGTAGGTGTTACACTCAAATTCCCAAGCACCTGCTCTTCCTCCTTTCAATTCTGGGTGCATCTCATTGTCCGTCCGAAGTGTCTGTCCAAGACAGCCAATTGCATATCATAATGTGGATGATACACATTTCTTCATCTGTCTTTTTTTTCTATGTGAATTGTTAAGCTGGTCTCTTTTGAAGGGCTGTACTTCTCAATGAGCATGCTCTGAACTATTCTGGGTCTTGAGGTGATCAGCAAAATGTAATCTAAAAACAGTTTGCGAATGACATCTATATGGAATCCCTCTTCTGTTTGGATTCTGTGAAAGACATCCTCCATAAAACTGACAAATATTTTGGATGAGTGTATATCCCCCTACTTTATACTTAATTTGATACTGATAATTATAGTATCATCAAACAAAGTTTAGTCAACAAGCATTTACTGAGTGCCTACTATGTGTCAAGGATTAAACTAGGTACTGAGAATGATGATGATAATAAATAATAGTGCTAGTGATAATAATAATAGCTAGCACTTATATAGTGCCTACTATGTGCCAGGTACTGTGTCAAGCACTTTGAAAATAATATCTCATTTTTGATCATCACAACAATTCTGGAATGTAGGTGTTACTCTTGTTCCCATTTTACAGATAAGGAAACTGTGGCAGATAGCAGTTAGGGTCACAGAACTAGTAAGTGGCTGAAGTTGGATTTGAATTCAAGTATTTCTGACTCCTAGTCTAGCATTCTATCCACTGTATGATCTAGCTGCCTCAAATACAAATTACAGTTCTTATTCTACTAATCATCCACATGGCTGTGTCTATCAAAGACACCAGAGACACCTGGTTTGAAGGAAGTTTCTAAGGCTGTGCTTTGTTTTGCTTTGTCACGTGCTTTTTTTTCATTCTTCAAAGAATTAATATTATGTGATCTTTTATTCTCTCCCTTTTCCTTTCGGTTAAACTATGCGACTTATAAGACATAATCTATTTTAGAAAAGATCATCTACTTTTCCCCCTCTCATATTTTCATCAAAGATAGCCTTGATTTGTGTGTAGACCATTTTCATAAAGATTTTATGGTGATGAAAAAGTAAGTTTATGGTTCAGTTACTGCTGCTCTTTTCCCCTTCTCCCCATCCTTTTTGTATCTTCAAACCCCAGGATATGGTAGAGCCTGATAACTGAGATATATTATCTAACCTAAATATCTACACTGGAAAAAGCCAAGTGGATGAAGAATGCCTATGGCCCACTAGAGGTGGGGGATCTGTGGCCTATAGGCCACGTGTGGCCCTTTAGGTCCTCAAGTACAGTCCTTTGATTGAATCCAAACTTCACAGAACAAATCCCCTTAGCAGACTGACATGCAGTTGGTTGCATAACACCAAAAGCTCATTCATCATCGTATCTTGAACACATACTATAGATAGACAGTGAGCTTAATCCAGAACTGAAGAGGAGAGTGGACTGACTGGATTGTATTTAGGAAGTTGCATGGTGCTTTTTAATCACCCCAAGCTTCTCTCTGAAACAAAAGCTGATTTTTTTTACACCAGTATTCTTCCAGTACCATCCAACGGAAGACAGCATGACATAGTAGGTTGAGGGCTGGCCTTGGAGGCAGGAAAACCTGGGTTCAAGTCTTACTTCTAACACATACTGCTTGTGTGACCCTGGGCAAATCAACTAATCAGATTCCTGGGAAAATTGTAGAACAGACCCTCTGAAGAAACGAATCCTTCCCCTTCAAGTTTACTTTAGATCTACTTTCTATGCATTTTATATGTAGGCAGAAGTACATCTTGTCTCCTCAAAAGAATATAAGCTTCTTGAGGGCAGGGACTACTTTTGCCTTCTCTTTGTAACACTAGGGCTTAGCACTGTGCCTGCCACATTATGGGTACTTAATAAATACTTACTAATTTATTGTTGGCTAAATAACATTTAAATAAACAAGCAGTGGTTACAAAGAACCAGCTTCACTTCATCAAGACCAGCTCGTGCAAGACTAACTTTATTTCCTTTTGTGACAGGATTACTAAACAAGTAGTTCAGGGCAACACTGCAAATATAGTTTAATTGGTTGGTTGGTTATTATCCTTCATTCTTGAAGAGGACCAAAATGACCTCACTATGTTAGAATAAAGTTGCAGTGTGTCTGACTGTGGCTGATCAGATCGATAAGATCTTGGAATGCTCTGCCACATGCAAAACGTAGGCAGAATTGTTGTAGCTCGAAAGAAACATGAGATCCACAGATTTAGAGAATCCACCCCAAATATTCACACAGGCTACTTGTGCCCAACAATTCGTGCTTCACTTACAACACCTTCTCTGGAGAGGGCATCTCATGCTAGGCAGTCCTGTGTCGGTATTTCCCATGTCACACAATCAATTCCAAAGTTCTTAAGAGAGACCTTGAGAGTGTCCTTGTATCGCTTCTTCTGACCATGTGAGTGCTTACCCTGTGCGAGTTCTCCATAAAATAGTCTATTAGGTAAGCATACATTTTGCATGGGAACAACTTGGGCAGCCCATCAGTAGAATTTGAATACTTGGCAGTTTAGTAGGAGAAAGCACCTCAGTGTCTAGTACCTTATCCTGCCAGGTGATCTTCAGAATCTTCCTAAGACTATTCAAAAGGAAGGAATTCAGATTTCTGGCATGGCACTGGTGTACTGTTCAGGCCTCACAGGCATACAGCAATGAGGTCAGCACAATAGTTCTGTAGACCTTCAGTTTGGTAGTCAGTCTAATACCTCTTTTTCTCCCACATTTTCCTTTGGAGCCTTCCAAACATTGAGTTAGCTCTGACAATGCGTGTGTCAACCTCATTATCAATGCATACATCCCTGGAAAGTATACTGCCAAGGTAACGGAGTGTTGGTGTATGATATTTTTTGTTTGCATATGATTGTGCACTCAGTACACCCTCTAAAGCTGTGCTAATTTTGGCCTTAGGATTAACACCAAGAAAACACACATGCTCCATCAACCAGTGCCACTCCATCCATACATTGAGAAGTTTTGAATGCTGTGGATAAGTTCACTTACAGTTAGTTTAACTAGATTTAAGTGAAGCATTTGTTAAAATATCTCATGCTGTTTTGCAGAGAAGATGGAGGGATGAGAACCAGATAGTTCAATGAACTGTCTTCCCTACCTCTGAACAGAAAGTACCGCTGCTCTTCTCTTCTTTCTGTGACCTTTACACTGAATAATTTCTCCTCTGATAATTTCCATGGCTCTATTTTAGCATTTCATGGAGGACAAACAGTTACTTCCTCCACTGAGCATCCAACTCTCTTCTCTTCAGGAAGATCCTCAAACTTGTGTTTTAGTTCCAAGTATTCATCTGTGCTGTTCTTTCCCTTCCTCCTCTGGATGACTTTCTTCCAATCTCTAGCTTCCTGACAAGGGTCAAATTTCCTCTCCACCACTTTGGATCCTTTCCCCCCTTCCATTGAAATCCCTTCCATCGAAACCCCTTCCTGTCCCTGACTAAGGAGAGGCATTCCTCAAGCTCCTTTACCTCCTCCTCAAGGAGAGAGACCTGCCTATACGTGGAACACAGATAATAATTACTTGTCTGTGGCTGAAATGTAAACATTGTACAATCAATTATGTCACTTTAGAAATTCATAAATGAAAACATAAAGGTCTTGTAAGAAAACATTGTTTTGGGGAGAAAGAGCCAAGATGGCGGTTGGAAAGCAAGGACTAGCATGAGCTCCCCACCAAGTCCCTCCAAAAACCTACAAAAAATGGCTCTGAACCAATTCTAGAACTGCAGAACCCACAAAATAGCATAGGGAAGCAGGGCTCTAGCCCAGGACAGCCTGGATGGTCTCTGGGTAAGGTCTATCCTGCACAGAGCTGGGAGCAGAAGGGAGTGGAGCTGAGCAGAGCTGAGCCCAGTGTGGGCAGCGCGGACCTAGCAGACCAGTAGCCGGGTGGAGCGTGCCCTAGCACCCTGAATCAGTGAGCTGCAGCAGTTACCAAACTTCTCAACCCACAAACACCAAGGAGAACAGAGTACGTTAGTGGGAGAAGCTTCTGGGGACTGGGATAGAGTTTGCGGTTTGGCCACCACCCCGGGGGCAGTGGAGGTGGAGCAGCTACAGAACTACAGCTGCAGTTGCTTCTGGCCCCAGGCCCACCTGGTGGGAGGAATTAAGTGGTGGGTCAGAGCAGGAATGAAGAGCCTGCTGAAGATCTAAGTCCTGTCTGGGTTGGGGGTTCTTATGGAAGGAGGAGTGCTGGTGTGGCACAACTGGTGCATTCCCCCAGGCTTGGAACATAGAACTCTTTAGTCTACAAGCAGTCATACCCTGCTGAAAAACTCAAGGGTCAAGTGAGTTGGCTGGGAACATAGCCAGGCAGTGAAAATGCACCCAGATTCAGTCTCAGA
>JAQQSZ010006831.1:0-13483 GCA_028646595.1 Phalanger gymnotis
GAGTTTTGTATTTGGAGATCAAATTTACCATTGAGTTCTGGCCTTTTCATCAGGAAGGTCTGGAATTCCCTTATTTCGTCGAATGTCCATCTCCTTGCCTGAAAAATTATGCTTAGTTTTGCTGGGTAGTTGATCCTTGGTTGTAGTCCCAGCTCCTTTGCCCTTCAGAATATCATATTCCAGTTTCTCCTGTCTTTTAATGTGGAAGCTGAGAGATCCTGCATGATCCTGAGTGTAGTTCCACAATATTTGAATTGTTTCTTTTTGGCTGTTTGCAGTTTTTTCTCCTTGACTTTGTAGTTCTGAAATTTGGCTGTAATATTTCTTCGTGTTTTCAGTTTGGGATCTCTTTCAGGGGGTGATCGGTGAATTCTTTCAATGACTATTTTGCCCTCTGGTTCTAGGACCTCTGGGCAGTTGTCTTTGATAATTTCTCTAAAGATACTGTCAACAAGGCTCTTTTTCATCGTGTATTTCCAGTAGACCAATAACTCTTAAATTGTCTCTCCTGGATCTATTTTCCAGGTCAGTTGTTTTCCCAATCAGATATTTCACATTTTTTCTATTTTTTCATTCTTTACATTTTGTTTTACTACTTCTTGATGCCTCATAGATTCATTAGCTTCCACTTGCTCAACTCTAATTTTTCATGAGTTAGTGTCTTCATTTTGCTTTTGAATTTCCTTTTCCAATTGGCTGATTTTACCTCTCAGGGTGTCATTTTCTCTATTTAGATTCTGAATCCCCATAGCCGTTTCTTTAGGGACTTGATTTCATCAGTGGATTTTTTTTCCATTTTTTCTTTTACCTCCCTTATTTGGTTTTTAAAATCCTCCTTTAGCTCTTCCAGTAGTGCTTTTTGGGCTGGAGACCAGTTCACATTACCTTTTGGGGTATCAGATGTAACTATAGTGTCATCGCTATCCTCTTCCAAATTGATATTTTATCATGCCTGTCTCCATAAAAAGAATCCATGGTCCTCAGTTTTTTTGTGTTCTTCTTCATGCTGGTTAGCCTTTTCGTGGCTTTACAATAAATTTCTGCCTTTAGGGCTCAGGGCTCTCTATCCCAGCTTTCTTATTCTGGGGATTGTTAGTCTAGTTGTTGGCTTTGTGATTATAGCCTTCAGTTTCCTGAGGTGTGGAGTAGAGGTCTGGCTCCCTGATGTCTCTTTCCCTAGGGTTGCTCTCCAGCACTGTTGCTCTTCAGCTGTGGTCTCAGCTCTTTATTGTTTGAGCTGGTGTGGGCACTTCCCCTGGGGGAGCAAGATTACGTCTGGGCTCCTTGTGTTGACCCCTGCTGGCTCTGCGCCTCTGGGACTAATGAACTTCTACTATTTAGCCACTGAAGCCCCAATTCTATCTCCTCTGTTCCAGTGTTCTTTTTTTCCAAGGAATTCTCTGGGTGAGGGGGGGAGGGATTAGAGCTGTTTACCTGGCTATTATGTCTCCCGGAAGTTCAAGAAGCCGAGTTTCATACCTTTGGGCTGCATGCCTCAGGAGTTGGTGTTTAACGGCTGGTGGCATTGTGCTGCCTCTCGTTGCTTCCACAGAGTGCCATCTTGTGTTGGGAGGCCTGGGGATCTCCGCCGGTTTTGGGCTCCCAGCTTTCTCTCAGCCTATCTCCCATATGAGTTTCCTAGCCAGCCACTTCCGCTTTGGTGCTGTCTGGAGCAGCTTCGCACGCCGAGCACTCTCCAAGACTACAGATTCGTTCCTTTGGCCTTTCAGACTCTCCTGGCTTGGAAATTTGCCCCACTCAGACTGCTTGCAGTTTCTAACTGCAAGGAATCTTATAGGAATCTGACAGACCTTATGAGAGAGCTTGGTAAGACACTGTTTTCATGTGGCCATCTTGGCTCTGCGAGCCTAGGCTCTTTTTTTGATCATGGCTTTCAGGTAGTCCAATAATTTCTAAATTATCTCTGCTGGATCTATTTTCCAGGTCAATGGTTTTTCCAGTGAGATAGTTCACGTTGTCTTCCCTTTTTTCATTCCTTTGGTTCTGTTTTATAATTTCTTGATTTCTCATAAAGTCACTAGCTTCTACTTGCTCCAGTCTAATTTTTAAGATAGTATTTTCTTCGGTAGTCTTTTGGACCTCCTTTTCCATTTGGGTAATTTTGCCTTTCAAGGCATTCTTCTCCTCATTGTCTTTTTGGAGTTCTTTTGCCATTTGAGTTAGTCCGTTTTTTAAGATGCTGTTTTCTTCAGCATTTTTTTCTGTATTTTTGGGTCTCCTTTAGCAAGTCATTGACTTGTTTTTCATGGTGTTCTCACATCATTGTCGTTTCTCTTCCCAATTTTTCCTCTACTTCACTAACTTGCTTTTCCAACTTCTTTTTGAGCTCTTCCATTGCCTGAGACCAGTTCATGTTTTTCTTGGAGGCTTTTGATATAGGCTCTTTGACTTTGTTGACTTCTTCTGGCTGTATGTTTTGGTCTTCTTTGTTAGCCAAGAAAAATTCCAAAATCCGAGTCTGAATCTGAGTCCGTTTTCACTGCCTGGACATGTTCTCAGCCAACTACTTGACCCTTGAGTTTTGTATGACTGCTTGTAGAGTAGAGAGTACTTTGTTCCAAGCTTGAGGGTATGCGCTGTTGTTTTCAGAGCTATTTCTCACAGCAAACTCTGCCATATCAGCACCAGTTCTCCTCCTCCCCCAAGAACCACCAACCTCAACCTGACTCAGATCTTAAGCAGGCTCTCCACTCCTGCTCTGATCTGCCACTTAATTCCTCCCACCAGGTGGGCCTGGGGCCAGGAGCAACTGCAGCTATAGTTCTATAGCTATACCACCTCCGCTGCCCCCAGGGTGGTGGCCAAACCACAAACTCCTTTCACTCTGTCCCTGCAGCTTTTCCCACTAACCTTCTGTGTTGTCTTTGGTGTTTGTGGGTTGAGAAGTCTGGTTACTGCCACAACTCACTGATTCAGGGTGCCAGGGCCTGTTCCACACAGCTTCTGGTCTGGTTGGTCCAGGCAAAGCCCAAGCTGGGCTCTGCTCCACTCCACTCCCAGCTCAGTGTGCAATAGATCTTACCCAGCAACCATCCAGGCTGTCATGGGCTGGAGCCCTGCTTCCCTCTGCTATTCTGTGGGTTCTGCAGTTCTAGAATTTGTTTAGAGCCATTTTTTATCGGTGTTTGGAGGTTCCTGGGGGAGAGCCCTAGGCAAGTCCCTACTTTCCAGCCGCCATCTTCAAAAGGAATGATCTTAACTGATTTCTGAAGCACACAGTTAGAAGTTCCTGATCATCTTTAAATAAATCACGAAATCTCAGGATTTTGGAAGGAACTTTAGATACCTAAACTACAACTCATAGTTGAATAAAATGCCCAGTAAAACACACCTGACAAGTGGCCATCAAATTTTTGCTTGAATATCTGTAATATGGGAGGTCCCACCACCTCCTGGGGAACTCATTTCACTTCTGAATTAACTTTAATTGCTTCAAAAGTTTTCATTACAACAATTTACCAATTTGCAATTTTCCCTCATTGTTCCTACTTCCAACCCATTGGGACTAAGCAAAACAAATATTATTCTTGTTATTTTGGACGGCACCTCAAGTACTTAAGAATTATTTTCCTGTCTTCCTAAGTCTGTCGTTTTCCAGGCTAAATATTCACAGTTCCCTCAACTGATCCTCATGGCATGAACTTGAGGCTTTTCATCATTTGGGTTGTCCTCCTTTATTTAGATGCTCTGCCACTTATATGCCTTTTCTAAAATGTGGCACTTACACCTGAACACTATTCAGGGTTTGATATCAGGGACTCATAAGCCAGTGTTATTTTTTTTAATTGAAACATATTGTTTGATACAAGAGATATCCAAACAAACCTTCCTACAAAGTTAACAGCAAGAATAGATGTGATTTTTAACTTATTTGTATGATACTAATATTGACCATTGTATTGGACCAGAGTTCTGTTGCCCACTTAGTGTTAGCTTTTTGTATATGAATGAGCAGATTGTTATACTGAAACTAGATTATCTCTTGAAGAATTCAGATAATGGGTGGTAGTTTCTTTTTTGGTGAATGTTTTTATCTTAATATTACCATAATCTTCCAGGCACTGTTACAGCCTTTGACATTTCAGCAGTGTCCATGTTTTAAAAATGACAGAAGGCTGCATGTGAACGCCCTAAATTGTAAGTATCTGTAAACAATCTTGAAAGAGCCATCTTATTGGCTATTATACATATATAGGATTCATAGAATAAAATATTGTTCCCTATAGTTCTTTCTCAATTTGTTTGCCATTTGTAGCCTTCTGTTCTTGTCACTTATATGGAAAGAAAAAATAGAGTTTAGCATTATAGCATTTAAAGCTAAAATGAAACTTAGAGATATCTAATTACACCTGACATTTTATAGATGAGGAAAGTGAGCCCCAGAAAAGAGTTTTTGCTTAAGGTCATGCAGCTTGGTGACAGAACCAGAGCTAGAAACCAGCTCTTACTTCCCATCTGTCTCCCTTTAATATATGTTACTAGCAATTTTGCAGGCGATATATTTTGAGTAAAATTCTTTCTCTTTGCCCTTTTTATTTCATCTCTTTTTTTAGGTATGTTCAGTTGCCAAAATGTGCGTTTGCAATTAATTGATAGAACTTTATAATAGTATATCTACTGATCAGAAATAGCAATAATATTTAAGATGAAGGATTTTAACAAGAAATTGAAAGTTCAAATGGAAATTACTAAAATCACAAACTGCTCGGTAGCTTCTCTAAAAATAATCACTCTACAGGTATGTCTGGTTTCTCAAAAATTAGTACATTCCTTGGAAAAATGTTTTTTTCATGTGGTTAATTCCTCTGATGGTACAGATAACTTGTTCATACCTTCCCATCTTGTGAGACTCTTGTTCATGTCCTGTAGTAGATCTTTCATGGGGAGTCCACAGTGTGCTGGGGCCTTCCTCTTGGTATCTTAACGTTGTACAAAGGACAATAGAGCATCTAGTCTGTCACTCTTTTCTTTCTTTCTCATGAGCACACTACCTCCTTTTCCAGTCATATGTCTCTATTGGAGTCCTTTAAAATGCTACTCCTATACAATATGTTGCAACCTTATCATTCTTCCCCCATACCTCTTTACTGCTCTTTGTAGCATTCTGTGATTCACAGCTATATAGATTCACCAGAAGAGTATCAATGTTAAAAAGATGAATCTTTATTTCAGGGAAAAGTTGAGGCATTAAAATAATATTAAAGAAAGTTGAGGCATTAAAATAATATTAAAGGCACATTATCAAAGACAATCCAAGCTACTTTCTTTCTGGTCAGCTCATTGTCTGCCTGCAGTTGTTAAGAGATGTATTCTGTCAGACCAGTTCTGTGAGTCATCCATCCAACAGCTTTTCAGACATTCTTCATCTATGTTTTTTCCTGTGTAGATTGGCTAGACTTTTGAATAATTGTGAATTTAATTTGTGAATCTGTGTAGTGTCCCAGGGTTGATGCAGTCAATGTCAATGTCCAATGTCAACTGCAGACATGGTATCTGGAAGACTTAGATGTGTGGAAAACATCTAAAGAGAATTCTTCTACTGTTTGGATTTTACATTGTACATATTTCAAGTTGGCAACAAACACTTTTGGCAAGCATATGGCTCCCAGTTTTATGTCTTACTTGATGTTGATAATCAGAATGTCATTGAATATATTTGTTATTAAGTTCTTAATAGACTACCATTACCTCTTCATCCTCCACCAGAAATAATATTATTTATTATATTAATGCTATGATTTTCATGATGGTCTTTTTATAAGTGCTTATTGCACTGTAGTGCCAAATGACCAAATGTCCCTTTGAAATGTTTCTTATTGCCTTTGGATGTGCCACTTCCTTTATTTAAACCTTTTCCAAGCAGAACCTGTGAAGCATATATCGATTTAACCATAATTTCAATTTGTGTTCTGGTGTCTTTTACAGTGAGACTGTCAAAATTGATATGTTTCAGTTCTTCCAGTGTTATTTCCAGTTGTCACCTCCTCCACTGAACCCTTTCTTGTAACAAAGAAAAAACATTAAGCAAATACAACTGACAAGTTAAGTACATATGCAACATTACACTTATGTATCTCTCTACCTCTCTACTAAGAGAAACTAAGTATGTTTCATCATCTTTTTTCTGGGATCAAGATTATTCACTACAATTAATCTGAGTTCAACTGTCTTTTACTATAATTTTCATTTACATAATTGTAGCAATTGTGTATTTTTCCCTGGTTCTGCTTTCTTTGCTCTGCATCAATTCAAAGTCTTCTCAATGCTCTCTGAATTCTTCATATTTCTTATTCCTTATAAAGCAATGATATTCCATTACATGAATATGCTCTAATTTTTTCAGCTCTTCTCCTTAAAATACCACTTTACACTTTCTCCATTGATTGCAAAATAAAGTTCAAACTCCCAGTTTGATATTCAAGGATGTGAATATGATTATTTTCTTGTAGATGTGAATATAACTAAACCTGTCCTTTATTACTTTTTGGTTTTCTTCCAGGAGCTTAAGCAATGTGTTGTTTATCCGTATCCTTGTAGACAAGATAGAAAAGTAGGACTTGTAGGTAGAATTTGAACTAGTTAAACCATAGCCAAATATAATATCAGCCTGGAAAGAAGTCACTACTAAAGTGCTTATCTTCAGTTGTGAGTAAGCCACTGAAGACAATGAAACACTGACATTTGGACTCTAACATAGTCCTTGCCTAGGTGTAGTGCTAGATTAACTGGACGTGGTGCTGAAGAAAACAAAGATGGGAAAAATAGCTGTGCTAGACCAAGTATATACAGAAGAGATCTATTCTAGACACACTAGAAATTTGAAGGAGTTACAGGATTGATACTCATTATATCTGAAGAAGGAAAAGATACTAAAAGCATGGAAAAATATTATTATTACCAAGAAAATACAACTAAGGGAAGATGAATAACCACTATCTGGCTACTTTTCTCCCTATATGAGAATAATCTGCCCATACATTGAAGATGTTATAGATCCCTGATGAGGTATTAAAAGAGAACAGGTGAGATTTCACAAGCAGTGGTTTGTAGAAAACCATACCTCTACCATAACACAACCAATGGAAAGACTTAGCGAATTTAAGGTTCCACTGTATTGTTAGTTGACCGTAAAAAAAAGTATTTGATTCATTACAGTAAAATGCTGCCTTAAAGACTTTCCTCCAATGAGATGTTCCCCTTGTATGTCAAAATTATACAAGATCCCTTGAAAGATATATTAAAACCTCAATCGGCCTCCTAATCAAGGCTTAAAACAGGAACATTGCTTACCAGAAGTGTTACTACTATCATAAAGAAGGTCCAGCTCAGAGTCCAGTCTAGGAGCATTTCCCCATAGATGGTGTAGTTTCCTAGATGCTCCCATTTACAAATAGATTATGCTGATTGCATCAAACCCAGAATGTTGCAAAGCCTTCAAAGTAAGATCCAGAATCCCCAAGTAGTTTGGCCTAACTAAATGCACAGGAGAAACCTAGTTGGCCTGTCGACCAATCTATGATATATAGTTGTATGGAAAACCTATGTAGCTTGTCCATCTATCCATCTCTTGAAAAGATGCAGCAGAATTGTACTCAGAATTCTTTGGGAGGAAGAATTCTTTGTCTGGTTTACTTTAGGGGAAATCACAAAATTTTTAATGACCCAATCTTACAGGTCCCTGTTATTGGAGTAAATGCCCACATTGACAAGATCACAAGTCCATTTTAGTATCATGTAGAAGCAGAACTTTACTATCTATTTTTTAAATTTTTTATTATAAACTTGACGAATATCAATAAGCATTAATTTTCCATATTTGGAAAAGAAAAAGTTTGCATATGAAACCATGACTCTTATGTATGACTCATTTTTCTCCCAGTCACTGTCCTTTATGTTTTTTTGAATCTTATCATTTTTATTTAATACTTTAGTTTTCAACATTGATTTCTGCAAGATTTTGAGTTACAAATTTTCTCTCCTTTTCTACCCTCTCCCCATTCCAAGATGGCATTGATGGCCTCGTGCCCCAGTCAGCCCTCCCTTTTGTCACCCCACTCCCTGCCCCCCACCACCACCATCCCCTTTCCCCTTACTTTCTTGTAAGGCAGGTTAGTCCTTTATTTTTTTTTAATTAGATTTTTTATTTTTAGTTTACAACATTCAGTTCCACTAGTTTTTGAGTTCCAAATTTTCTTCCTCTCCCCCCTGCCAATGACTCATTTTTTAAAGTAAATAATAGATTTAGCATGGTAGTATGCTCACTACCATGTTTGTCTGTGTCTCCTTTTGGACTTCCTTCTCACTATTTAAAAAATTTTTTATTAATGCTTCCTTTTTTTTGTTTTTTATTTTCTTTCACTATTACCATTCCCACCTATTTTCCCTGTGCCACACCATCCAAAATCCCTCCCCTTTAACAAACAAGGATAATCAAAGAAAATTAATTGACACATTGCCTACATCTGAAAATGTATGTCTCATTTTGCACCTCTGGTCTATCTCTTCTTTGCCAAGAGGCACAAAGCACAATTCATCATCAGTCCTCAGGAGGACATTGTTCAGAGTTTGCAAGTCTTTCAAAGTTGTTTTCCTTTACAATATTGAAGTCATTTTATAAATTGTTCTCTTGGTTCTGCTTACTTTACTCCCTATCAGTTCATAAAAGTCTAAACAAGTTCCTCTGAATTTATCCATTTTGTTATATGGCAAAATAATCAAAAGGCTAACATTTATGTAGCATCTTGAGATTTGCAAAGACCTATATTATCCCATTTGATCTTAACAGCCATGTGAAATAGGGGCTACTGTCATCCCCATTATATAGATGAGGAAACTTAGGCTAAAAGAGGTGAAATGATTTGAACTCAGGACTTCTCAACTCCCAAGTCTGGCAGACTATCTACTCACTACACCAACTATACCGTAATTTGTTAAGCTATTCCCAAGTTAACAGACACCAATTTTGTTTGCAGTTCTTTTCTAAAATAAAAAATGCTACTACAAATATTTTTATATATATGCCTTTGAGCTCTTGGAGATCTATGGCTAATAGTGGTATTATTGGGCCAAAGGGTATGCATAGGTAAGTGACTTTTTGGTTAAACTTGCTTTCCAGAATGGTTGGACTACTTCACAGTTCAACTAAAGGTACATTTGTGTACCTGTCGAATATCCTCTTGAACAACTGCCATTTCCTTTTTTTTTTTTTTTTTTTTGGTCGTATTTGCAAATACGATGAGTATGAGATGGAACTTCAAGGTTGCTTTAGTTTGCCTTTGTCTTATTAATGATTTGGAGAATTTTTTCTTGTGATTGTTAATAGCTTGAATAATAGCTTGAAATTGTTAATAGCTTTTTAGAACTGGTTGATCATAGCCTTTGACCATTGAACTGTATACAACTAGTACCAAAGGATGGAAGTTATAGGGAAGCAAATTTATGCTTAGTAGATGACTCTGATTCTTCCTAACAATTTTTTCTGATTTCATGAAAATGAGGCATGAGGCTAGCCTTAGGTAAAATAATACCTTAGTCCAAAATTTGGTTCTCCTATAATTTAAAAAAATTTTTTTTTTTAGTTAACAAGCCTTTATTCTCCTTTCCTCATTTTAAAATTAAAAAAAAATCCTTACAAATCAAACCAAATTCCTACATTGTGTCCAAAAATGTGTGTCTCATTCTGTATCTGGAATCCATTACCTCTTTAACAGGAGGTGGAAGGTGTGGGTTTAATTAGCCCTCTGGAAGTATGGTTGATCACTGCATTTGTCAGAGTCCTTAATTCTATCAAAATTATTTTTTACAATGTTATTACTTTATTAATTGTTCTCTTGGTTTTGCTCACTTGACTGTATTAGGTCATACAAGTCTTCCCAGGTTTCTCCAAAACCATCCTTACTATTTCTTGCAGCACAATTCACATACCGTAATTTATTTAGCCATCCCCTTATTGATGGACATACCCTTAGTTTCCAGTTCATTGCCACTACAAAAAAGAGCTTCTATAAATATTTTTCTATTTATGTGTCCTTTTCCTTTCTTTTGATCTGTTTTTCTCTGTTCTTTATTTTGCCTTTGTCCTGATAATAATAGGGAAAAGATTAGGGTAGCAGTAAAAATGAAGAAAAGGTGACAGTGCTCAAAGGAATAAGAGAGGGAGAAAAAAAGAAATGTGGATTAAAAAGGCCAGAGGAGCTCAGTGGGCAGACTGTAGGAGGACAAAGGAGAACCTTCTAGGAGAGCTGAAAAGGGCACAGTGCTCGTTTGGGTGATTTGGAAGGTCCCCATTCTTTAGAGTGTGAAATGAAACAGAGTTTCGGAATTGATATTCCTTAATATTAGTCTGTAGCCTTTTCATTAGAAGTATAAATTAAATGGAATTATTTCTCCGCAGAGAAGCCAAGAAGAATGAGAATTGAGAAATGGCCATTAGGTTTGGCAAGTAAGAGCTCATTAGTAACTTTGGAAAAAAGAGTTTCAGTGGAATGATAAGGTCGAAAGCCAGATTGTAAGGGGTTAAGTAGAGAATGAGAGGAGAGGAAGTGGAGACACCTATTGTAGTTGGCTTTTTGAGGAGTTTAACTACAAAGGGCAGAAAAGATAGAGGATAATGATTTTCAGGAACTTAAGGGTCAAGTGAGGGTTTTTGTTTGTTTTGTTTTCAGAATTGGAGAGACAATAGGAACTAAACCAGTAAAAAGGGAGAGATAAATGAAAGAATGGACATGACAGAGGGGCAATGGCAGAGATGAGATGGAGTGGGATCATTTGAACAAGTAGAGGGGGGTTAGCCTTAAGATTGGCAGTTGTAGAATGGTGCTGATCTTTATTAGGAGAGGTAGTTTCTCATGATAAAATCTATACAGATGAAATCAGAGGTCCGATCAAAACAAAATTAGAGAAGATCAAATGAATGAATTCTAAACCATAGCTATCCTTTTTACTCATTATAATTCTTCTCTCCAAGCATTAAATATTTGCCACTTGTTATGAGAGACTTAGAAAGTTCATGAAAGAAACTAGGCAGTTCAGACTGTCATTGATAGAAACCTTAATTTATAGGTTACTATTTTGGATTTTGTCCAAGTGTTGGTAGTAGCTTAGTAGAGTTTATATTTATTGGCTTTTCCTGGCCTTAATAGATAGAATCTGGCCCTGTGAAGTGATTGATATAGGAGGAAACTCTACCAATGTAGTTTGGTAGGTTTCCTACGGTGACTTGCCAAAAGTTACATAGCCAGTATCTATCAGAGGCAGAACTTGAATCCAGATCTTAATGCCTTCAGGGCCAGTTAGTTCTCTATCTCCTACAGCATACTACAATCTTGTCAAAAAAGAATCATAATGGCTCACATCTTATTGATCAAGCAGCTTGTAATTTAACACATGAATGGACATGAAAGCTATTAATGGCTCTTTTGCCTCTAAATATGGTTCTCCTTATTTTTCTTAAGGCATTTAACAAGACTTTGGCAATGAGAAAGGCCATCTCTTCTAGACTAGACTAGAGCAAAGGAGAGATTGAAAAATAATGTTGAGTAGATTTGAGATGTAGAATTCCAGTAAGAACAAGATTCTTTTTTTTTTTTTAAGTGAGGGAGCTCAAGACTAATAAACTGTTTTCTTGGTAAAGTGTGAGGTGAGGTCTTCTGTAAGGGGATGGGAATGTTATCCTAGGAGGGTTGAGGAAAGAAGAGAGATGCTATGTGAATAGTTAAGAAGTCAGTTAAGGAAGAATAAAAGGATTGTTGGCAGTGCAAGCCAAATTGAGTTTGCTGGTCCCAGTCAGCACAGTTGTGTGACTTAAGGTTTTGGATGCAGTTAAATAGAGCTTGTCTTTTAAAAAAAAAATGAATGCCAAATGTCTTGGTTTGTAATTTTAAAAAATAAGTTACAAAAGGAAATAATTCTGATGCCTGAGAAACAACATTTTCATTTAAATTGAATATCACTATATTAGTTCATGACTTTTAAAGAAACAAACAAATATTGATGGAGGAGCTATCCTCAGAGAAACCCGTGAACTTGCTAATAATCCAAGTTAGCAATAATACTATAGGAAAAGTCTAACAGCCAGACACTTGTTTTCATAGTGCAATCTCTTCTAAAGTGATTATTGTAAAAATTAAATTTTATTTAGTATGTACATCAGAACAAGAAGGGAGAATTCTCTATATTTCATTTATGAAGGACAACTGGGAAAATTCCTATATCACTTTTTATGTATTGGTCATCTGGTAGCATTGCAAGTTTTCCAAACCACATATGGACTGAAAGGGCTGATGCTTCTTTGTTGGTCAGATAGTTTAACTAGCACCAGGTTTTCTGAGAACACTGAACACTCTTATAGCTAACTGGCTGCACTTAGTGACAAAAGATGATGTATTCTTGAGTCTTTTCAAGCCCACTTTTTTTAGTTCATACATCGAATGCTTTTATTATTTTAAAGAGATTCTCATTATAATACCCTTAGTACTTTTTTCTGCCCGACACAGCAGGTAGCATTTTCACTTCATATTCATCCACCCTGGAATTCTTGGAACATCTTGTCCTTGTCATCTGCCCTGCTGCTGCCTTCCCCTCCCCATCTGGAACAGCATCATTTTCTGGACCAGAGACCATGACTCCTTCCCTGGGTGAGTTAATCCACTCATCTTTGGAATTCCACTCTGAGTCTGAGCTTGTTTGGCCAGTGAATGCCAACTCACAAAATTGACTATATCTAGCTGGCCCCAGACCATGTTTCACATCCAGCTACTCTGGACATCTTGGGATATCTGTTCTATTGTTGTTACTCATGTAACCTTTTCCCTTCCCCTTCACCTCTTGCTTGGAGAACAGTAATCAAATCAGTACTACCATTGCTTCTGGAAAGAGAACGACAACGGTTCCATTCATCATTCCTGTGACGTCCCAAACAAAAACTCCCTTCCTTGACCATCACTCCCCTATATGTGTTGTCTCCCTCTTTTAGACTGTAAGCTCCTTAAGGGCAGAAACTGTCACACTTCTGTATTTGTATCCTAGAACCTAGCACAGTGCATGCCATATAGCAGATGCTTAATAAATGCTTTTTCATTCATTCACTTGTTCACTCATTTACTTACATAAGATAAAAATTATAAATTTGAATATTCATTTTACTAAAGCCTTTTTGCAGACCTTAAGTATGTGCTAGAGAATATATGCCACTTTTTGTATCCCTGCATTTGATAATGTAGAAGGAAAACTTACTCGTTTCCACTAATTGAACACATTCTGTTTATTCCCAAGATTATTCATATATCTTTTTTTCTTCTTTGCTTTTTAAGAGAATAATTGGAACCCTTTTATTATTTAATTAAAAACCTTCAAACTTGTCAAAGGCATTTATCTTCAGTAGGAAGTGAATCCATTCCTTTTTTTTTTTAACTTTTTTTTAAGTATTTTTATTTTTCTCTATTTTTTTTATTTTAATTATTTT
>JAQQSZ010006832.1:0-13483 GCA_028646595.1 Phalanger gymnotis
AAAAAAGTTTTTGCATGCAACTAGGAAATAAGATACACAGGTAATGGGGCATAGAAATTTATCTTGCCCTACAAGAGAAGAAGGGAAAGGAGGATGGGAGGGGAAGTGGGGTGACAGAAGGGAGGGCTGACAGGGGAATGGGGCAACCAGAATATACGCCATCTTGGAGTGGGTGGGAGGGTAGAAATGGGGAGAAAATTAGTAATTCAAACTCTTGTGAAAATCAATGCTGAAAACTAAATACATTAAATAAATTAAAGAAAAAAAAGGAAAAAAAAACATAGACCTGTCCCTCAAGGTGTTTGCATCCATTTTTCTGACCCTTGCTTCCCCTTTAGTCCTCTATAGCCAAATTTCTTGATTTTCTCTTCCTTCCCCAAACTAACATATTTATTCATTATCACCTAGCATTGTGATATTTCCATCGCTTTTGCCTCATTTACTCAAATCCACTCTAATTTTTGAGACACAGGTCAAGTCCTATATTCATTTATGAAACTGAAAACTTAGGCCCAATTAGGAGGCTTGATAGTACTGACTACCTTTTATGATACAATGTATCTACCATGTTTTAATGATTTGTAAATGTTTCACCTCTTATATTAGATTACAACATTCATGAGGCCAAGTCTTGTATCTTATTAATCTTTGTATACACCTAGTAAAGTACCTTAGCCAGATTCTGGAAAGATGGTAGAGTAGATCAGAAAATACCAGGTGCTCCAAATTTCCCCCCATAATAAGACAGAACATCGCATCAAAGTGAATATAGAGCTTCAGAAACAAATAAAGGTCAGGATAAAGCGGTTTTCTTTCTAAGACAATTTTAGAGGACCTCAGGAAAGATCCACACCCCAAACACAGAGGCCTGACTCTAGTGAAGGACCTATACCTCCAAACTGACTCTGCTGAATCAATAAACAACAAGCCCTGAGGGCAGTGGAGTCAGGATGCAGCCTTAGCAGCAGAAACTTTCACCTTACTAACAGTGTAAGGGTTGGACAACTGATAAGAAGAAGCCTAAAGGACCCTCTGCTGTCTTGGGTTCCAGACCCAGCTGTAAGGGGCAGACAGAGAGCTGGCTGTCACTGTGGATGAAGAAGAGTGAGCACGTGCCTGGTGAGCACAGTAGCAGAGGGTTGGGAATCCTGCTGGGTATAGGCACTTGTAGGAGAGGGGAGAAATGTCAAATGGTCACAAACCCAAAAAGGATTCTTTTTAAAAAATTGTTTGAACTTTTATTTATTTTAAGCTTTCAACATTTACTTTTATAAGATTTTGAATTCTAAATTTTTCCCCCTCTCTCCTCTCCCTTCCCAAGATGGTATGCAATCTGATATAGGCAATATATGTACAATCATAATAAACATATTTCCACATTAGTGATGTAAAAAAAGAATCAGAACAAAAGGGAAAAACTGAACAAGAAAAAAGCAAGAGAAAAATAGTATGCTTTGATCTGCATTCAGACTTCATAGTTCTTTCTCTGGATGTGGATAGCATTTTCTATCACAAGTCTTTTGGAATTGTCTTAGAGCATTGCATTGCTGGGAAGAGGTAAGTCTATCAAAGTTGGTCACCACACAAAGTTGCTATTACTCTGCGTTATGCTCTCCTCATTCTATTCACTTTACTCAGCATCAGTTCATGTAAGTCTTTCCAAGTTTTTCTCAAATCTGCCTGCATATCATTTCTTATTGAACAACAGTGCTTCATTACATTTGTATACCATAACTTGTTCAGTCATTCTCCAACTGATAGGCATCCCCTCAATTTCCAATTCTTTGCCACCACAAAAAGAGCTGTTGTAAGTATTGTTGTGCATGTGGGTACTTTTCCTTTTTTTAATGATCTCTTTGAGATACAGACTTAGCAGTGGTATTACTGGATCAAAGTGTATGCACAATTTTATAGCCCTTTGGGCATAGTTCCAAATTGCTCTCCAGAATGGGTGAATCAGTTTACAACTCCACCAACAATGCATTTTTCTGTTTTGTCATGTTAGCCAATCTGATAGGTGGGATATAATTAAAACCTCAGAGTTGTTTTAATTTGCACTTCAATAGTCAATTGTTATTTGGAGCATTTTTTCACATGACTATAGATAGCTTTAAATTCTTTATCTAAAAACTGCCAATTCATGTCCTTTGACCATTTATCAATTGGGGAATGATTTATATCTTGATAAATTTTACTCAGTTCTCTATATATTTTAGAAATGAGGCCCTTATCAGAAACACCGGCTGTGAAAATTGTTTCCCAGCTTTCTGCTTCCCTTCTACTCTTGATTGCATTGGCTTTGTTTGTCTAAAAATGTTTAATTTAATGTAATCAAAATTTTTGTATTTTGTATTTAATAATGTTTACTCTCTCTTATTTGGTCATAAATTCTTCCCTTCTCCATTGATCTGACAGGTAAATTATTCCTGTAAAGTATCACCCCCAAAAGGAATTCTTGGAAGAACTTTAAAAGGACTTAAAAAATCAAATATGAGAGATGAAGAAAAAATTAGGGGAAAAATAAGAGCAACACAAGAAAATCAAGAAAATTATGAAAGGAAAGTCAACCAATTGGGGGGGAGGGGAACATCCAAGAACTTACGGAAGAAAATAATTCCTTGAAAACTAGAATTTGGCAAAGAAAAGCTAATGATATTATAAGACACCAAGAAATAATAAAAGAGAATCACAAGAATGAAAAATAGAAGAGAATGTGAAACATTTCATTAGAAAAACACCTTATTTGGAGAACATATTGAAGAGAGACAATATAAGAATTGTTGGAGTACCTGAAAGATATGATCAAAAAAAAGTCTTGATAAAACATTATAAGAAATTATTAAGGAAAACTGCCATGAAGTTCTAGAACTACAAGGAAAAGTAGAAATAGAAAAAAACCACAGATCACCACCTGAAAGAGATACCAGGATGAAAACTTACAGGAATATTATAGCCAAATTTTAATGGTCTTGGGTTAGGGAAAAAATATTATACAAGCAACAAGAAAAAAAAAGCAATTTAAATACTGTGAAGCTACATTCAGGATAACACAAGTTTTAGCAGTCAACATTAAAAGATCAAAGGGCCTGGAATATTGTACTTCAAAAAACAAAAGAGCTGGGGTTATGGCCAAAAATAACTTATCCAGAAAAGCTCAGTATAATGCTGAATGAAAAAAATAGACATTTAATGAATTGAAACTTTCAGGTATTTGTGACAAAAAGAAGAGAACTCAATGGAAAATCCGACAACTAAGATCCAGGAAAGACATAAGGTAAACATTAAAGTCCAATTGTGGAGAACTAGATAAGGTCAAATGGTTTACTTTTTTGTATGTAAAAATGTTATTGGTACTTTTTTGACTGTCCTCATTACTTGGGCAGTTTGAAAGGCAAAAAGAACAATTATACAAATGAGGTGTGAAGGGAAGAACTGATACAGATTTAGCAGTAGAAGGCTTTTTGTTCTAGAACCTTACCCTCAATGGAACTGGGTTAAAGAGGGAACAACATGTATATCTAGAAGTATATGTCTTCTAAATTTATAAAGAAATAAGAAAGCAAGGGGGCAGGAGATAAAGGAGGGACTTATGAAGGGTGGGGGGAGAGGACAAGGGAGGAACTCTTAGAGGGGTGGGTAGGTTAAGGAAGAGGAGGGCAAAGTAGTGATTAGAAGTAAATTAGACACATGAGGAGAGATAGGGTAAATTAAATGAGAAGCATAAATAGTGAGGAAAAATAGGATGAAGGGAAACACACAACTAGTAATTATAATCTTAAATGTAAATGGGATGAACTCAACCATAAAATAGAAATGGATAGCAGAATGGATTAAAAATCAGAATTAGATAATAAGTTGTCCACCAGAAACAATTAAAAATGAGAGATATACACAGAGTTAAAATAAAGTGCTAGAGTAGAATTTATTTTGCTTCAGCTGATATAAAAAAATCAGAAGTAGCAATCATGATCTCAGAAAAAGTTAAAGCTAAAATAGATTTAATTAAAAGAGATAAAGGGAAAGTATACTATGTGTCACCAATATTATTCAATATTGTTGTAGAAATGCTAGCAATAGAAGAGAAGAAAAAGAAATTTAAGGAATCAGAAAGGGAAACGAGGTAATAAAACTACTTCTTTTTTTCAGAAGATATGATAGTATATTTGGGAAATGCAAAAGATTCATCTAAAAAGTTAGCTGAGGGGCAGCTAGGTGGTGCAGTGAGTAGAGCACCGGCCCTGGAGTCAGGAGGACCTGAGTTCAAATCTGGCCTCAGACACTTGACACATGTACTAGCTGTGTGACCTTGGGCAAGTCACTTAACGCCAATTACCCTCCCTTCCCCCCTCCAAAAAAACAAACAAAAAAACCCAAAATAAAAAAGTTAGTTGAAACAATAATTTTAGCAAAGTGGTAGGATATAATATAAATCCACATAAATCATTAGCATTTTTATATATCACCGACAAAATTCTTCAAGAAAAGATACTAAGAGGTACCCCATCTAAAATAATTGTACACAGTATAAAAACCTGAGAGTATACCTGCTAAATAGACCCAAGAACTATATGAACATAATTATTAAAAACTTTATACAAATAAAGTCAGATTGAAATAATTGAAGAAATATGAATTGTTCATGAGTGGGCAAAGCCAATATAATAAAAACGACAATTTTACCGAACTAGTCTATGTATTCAATGCCATCCCAACTAAATTACCAAAAAAAATTTACTGAGCTAGAAAAAATAATAACAAAATTCATTTGGAAGAAGAAAAAGTCAAGAACATAAAGAAACTAGTAAAAAAAATGTAAAGGAAGAAGACTTAGCAGTCCCATATCTTAAACTATATTAAAGGGCAGCAACTATCAAAGCTATATGGTACTGGCTAAGAAAAAGAAAGGGAGATTGAATGTCAGATAATTCTACTTTCCTTGGCACATAGACAGAAGTGTGCTGGTAAATACTTAACAAGTTCTCCAGAAAGAAAAATGTAGGTGACTATGGGAAGATAACACTCCCTTTCCCTGCCCCTAATAAATAGTGGCAAAGAATAGAGGAATTCCGCTCCTATTCCCCCTTTATCCTAGGGTTCTGATTTCCCAATAACAATAATCTAAAGGAAAAGTAGTGCTTCAGATTACACATCTGTTTCTTTGCTTATCCCCTTGGACTGGCTTAGAAACTATTACAGGCAATTACAACCAGTTTAAGAATTCCCGTGGAGAACCTATTGTTCTACCACTTTCCTGCCTGGTGCCAACTTTCACAAAAGGCTTTGAGAATACTTCATTCTAGAATGTTTTGACTCTCCTTTCTATCACCCAAAACACCGTAAAAACCAAAGTTAGATTTTTAAAATATCTAAACATGAGATAAATCATAGCTCCAGAAGACAACAGAAAGCACAGGAGGAAAGCAAAGCAGAAAAGTCTGTCTAACAAAGTTCATTTGAACTACAGCAACTAAGAGCAGGAAATGGCTGCCCTGCTTAGAAAAGGGGAGGAGGGAAGTTAATATAGTATCAGTTTAGGGAAGGAAAAGTAAGAATGTCTTAGAAGATTTAGTCTCAACAAACCAGGCCAGTTCAAGACCACAGCACCTCATTGGAACAACAATGTTGCTAGCAGCTGCTATGGGGGTACAAGACTAACAACACCAGCACACAGAAGGGCTGCCAACGCAGGTTCTTTGATCTGCTTTTCTAAGGAAAGCAACTTTAAGGGATTAACAATCTCAGTTTAATCAAACATACGTATATTATTCACTTAGTTCAGGGGGAAAAGATCACCCCCTGAACTTCAGAGCAAATACAAACAGAAATTACAAGCATCAACAGACCTTGTCTGATCAAATCATAATTCATAGTTACCAGAGAAGCTCCAATAATCTGTCTGGGTTACCAAGTCGGGGAGGAGGGGTTATTTCAACAACTTGCCCAGAGTCTTGTCACCCTTTCAATGAGTGCACCCAAAAGTTAAACGTCAACTTTCCAGTACATACACAGTGTTCAGGGCCCTGAGGGCTCAAGGCTCACCATCTAGAGTGTGAGAAACCATTGCGGGAAAGCTCTGAACACGAGCACCACATCATATACAACTGTCTTAGTGTTGAGAAACATTGCAAGACAAAAAAGATCCCACTTTACCTGCCCCATTCAAAGGCCAGACTCATTAAAGGCACTTGACAGCCTTAGCATCCCAAAAGAGAAGAACAGCAGAAAATCAGGCCCTGATTACCATTACACTCATCACCCTTAATAGTGGCACAATGTACAATGTAACTATGACAATTAGTCATCCTAGTTTCTTAGGCACAGCCTGGTTGCAAGTAATTCCCCATAAGTTCCCAAGATGGAGGCTGCACACTGAATTCAAACACTGCTTCCAAATTCTTTTTACTTTATTCCTTCCTGGACCATTCCAGAGATCCTCACATAGCTTTAAACTTCAGTAGCTGCATCATCTCTACAGCACTCTTCCACTTGTCAGAAAAGATTGCAGTTTGCAGGTACTGTCTTCATCTGAACTTTATAAGATATTTGTAAGTGGTCAAACCAATTTGTTAAATCACAAAGAACATCCTTAATAGATTCTTCTAAACCAAACTCTTACTTTGTCCTTTGACAACCCTATCATTATTACTTTCTATTGCCCCATTACTAATTTAATTCCAATAGATGTTAATCATACCTGATTATGTCAACCTGCTTTATAGAGGACGATTCAATGGAGACATGGCTTCATAGAATCAGAGTGGGGAACATGAAATTGAAAATTGATACTCTATTCTGTATTAATTATTGATTGAGAATTGCATCTAATCACTGCAATCAGTACTTATGAATTAGTGTGATTTAAAGGCCTGTTTGGTTATTTATCATTATATAGTCTGACTTCTTAATAAAAGTGTGACTCCTCTGTTTTTCTGGATTTCAACTTAGGCACATTTAGGGTTGAACATTGACCTCTGTTATTGACAATTTGCCAATAAATAGAGTATACTTGGAATTTATATGCTTCGGTCTCTTTTCCTCATAGAGTTTTATTGTGACAAATATTATGCTACCACTCTTAACTAATAGTTACATATATGAACACACAACACAGGAGTGTAACAGATTGAATACAGTACTTAAAGAGATGGTGTGGATGAAATATAAAGGAATAAAAATATAAATTGAGTTTGAAAATTAAAACTGGGCCAGGGCAAGCTGAAACAAAGATGGCTGAGAAAAAGCGGAGACCTACTTCAGCTCTCCTTCAAATCCTTCCAAATACCTGTGAAAAACTACTCTAAACTTATTCTAGAGCTACAGAACTCACAAAATGACAGAGTGAAACAAATTTCCAGTCTAAGACAACCAGGAAGGTTGACAGGAAGGGTCTATCACGCTCGGCTGGGAGCAGAGCACAGCCCAACATGGGCTGTACCAGTACAGACTGGGATGGAGTAGACCAGGTGGAGCAGGCCTCAGGGTACTGAATCACTGGCAGCTGTGGCAGTTTCCAGACTTCTAAACCCACAAACACCAAAGATATCATAAAAGGTCACTGGGAAAACTCTTAAAACCTGGGTGAGAGAAGAGCACATTCAGGCCCCACCCTCAGGGTAGCAGAGGCATCTGTGATGGCAGCATCACTGGCAGTAGCAGTGGCTACTTCTGGAGCTCCAGACCCACAAATGGTGGGGGAATCAAGCAGCTGATCAGAGCAGGAGTGCAGGGATCTTTTTGCTGGCACTGAGGCAAGATCTCTTGCTTTTCCCTGCTTGGATCTGGATCCCAGTCCTGGGTGGCAGTCCTGTGGTAAGAAGGAGTGTTGATGTGGCAGAGCTTGTGGCAGCTGTGGAAAGGGAATCCTCCTCACAGTTCCAGGGCAGAGAAGAGTGCTTGAGGTCACTCACAGACCAGAGCACAGGCCAGTAGAGGAGTAAACACCTCACCTTGGATCATACCACCTCAGAAGAACTGAAAATTTACCAAGTGCCTAGAATGAGCTCTGAAAACAGCTGCACAAAATCCCTGAAGCTTGGGACAGAGCACTCTCCACTCTGGAAGCAGAGTCATACCTTGATGAAGAGCTCAAAAGTCAAGTAACTAGTTGGTAAATGAGCAGACAGTATAAAAAATTCAGACTATAGAATCTTACTTTGGTGACAAAGAAGATCAAAATGTATAGCCAGAAGAAGACAACAAAGTCAAAGATCCTACATCCAAAGCCTCCAAGAAAATTATGAATTGGTCACAGGCCATGGAAGAGCTCAAAAAGGTTTTTGAAAAACAAGTAAGAGAAGTAGAGGAAAAATTGGGAAAAGAAATGAGAGTGGTGCAAGAAAATCATGAAAAATGAGTCAATAGCTTGCTAAAGTAGACTCCCCCCACCCAAAATACTGAAGAAAATAACACTTAAAAAATAGACTAACCCAAACAGCAAAAGACCTTCAAAAAGCCAATGAGGAAAAGAATGTTTTAAAAAGCAGAACTAATCAAATGGAAAAGAGGTCCAAAAGTTCACTAAAGAAATTAATTCCTTAAAAATTAGAATGGAGCAAATGGAAGCTAATGACTTTATGGGAAATCAAGAAATTATAAAAGCAGAACCAAAAGAATGAAAAATAGAAGAGAATATGAAATATCTCACTGGGAAAACCATTGACCTGGAGAATAAATCCAGGAGAGAGAATTTAAAAATTATTGGACTACCTGAAAACCATGATCAAAAAAAGAGCCTAGATATCATCTTTCAAGAAATTATCAAGGAGACTGCCCTGATATTCTAGAACCAGAGGGTGAAATAGAAATTGAAAGAATCCACCACTCGCCTCCTGGAAAAGATCCCAAAAGGCAAACCTCCTAGAAATATTGTAGCCAAATTCCAGAGTTCCCAGACCGAGGGCAAAATATTGCAAGCAGCAGAAACAATTTGAGTATGTGGAAACACAGTCAGGATAACACAAGATCTAGAAGCTTCTACATTAAGTGATCAAAGAATTTGGAATATGATATTCCAGAGGTCAAAAGAGCTAGGATTAAAACCAAGAATCATTTGCTCAGCAAATCTGAGTGTAATATTGCAAAGGGGAAAATGGATATTCAATGAAATAGAGAACTTTCAAGCATTTTTGATGAAAAAAAACAGAGCTGAATAGAAAGTTTGATTTTCAAATACAAGAATCAAGAGAAGCATGAAAAGGCAAACAGGAAGGAGAAATTATGAGGGACTTATTAAAGTTGAACTCTTACTTTCCTACATGGAAAGATGACATTTGTAACTCATTAGACCTTTCTCAATATTAGGATAGTTGAAGGGGGTATATGTATATACACAAGGGTCACAGGGTAAGTTGAATATGAAGGGATGATATGTAAAAAATAAAATTAAGGGGTGAGAGAGGAATATATTGGGAGGAGGAGAAAGGGAGAGATAGAATGGGGTAAATTATCTCATATAAAAGAGGCAAGTAAAAACTGTTATAATGGAAGGGAAGAGCGGGGAGGTGAAAGGCAATGAGTAAACCTTACTCTTATCATATTTGGCTTAGGGAGAGAATAATATACACACTCAATTGGATATCTTACCTAGAGGAAAATAGAGGGGAAAGGGATAAGAATGAGGTGATGACAGCAGATTAGGGGAGGGGATAGTCAGAAGCAACCACTTTTGTAAAGGGACAAGTCAAAGGAAAAAATAGAATAGATGGGCGGCAGGATAGGATGGAGGGAAATATTGTTAGTCTTTCACAACATGACAATTATGGAAGTGTTTTGCATAATGACACATGTATAGCCTATATTCAATTGCTTGCCTTCTCAATGAAGATGGGTGGGGAGGGAAGAAGGGAGAGAATTTGGAACTCAAAGTTTTAAAAACAAACATTAAAAATTGTTTTTACATGAAACTGGGAAATAAGACATACAGGCAATGGGATATAGAATTCTAATCTATCTATCAAGAAAGTAAGGGGTAAGGGAATGGGGGTGATAGAAGGGAGGGCAGACTGGGAAAAGGGGTAATCAGAATGCATGCCATCTTGGGGTGGGGGAGGGGATAGATGGGGAAAAAATTTGTAACTCAAGATCTTGTGAAAATAAATGTTGAAAACTAAAAATAAATAAATTAATCTTAAAAAAGAAAAGAAAATTAAAACCAAATTTCAAATATATCCAACTTCAGAGAAAGAGGATAAAATAAAATAACATTATGAGAAAAATAAAAGAATACTTCAAAATACATCTGTGTAAAAATGTTTTAAACTAGAAAATGCAAAATTTTAAGTGAAAAAAGTCAATATGCAATAAACATCATTAAAAGGAGCCAAAGCTAAGCTCGATTCATTTTTAAACTAAATTGTAAGAGGGAAAAAGGAACTAATATAAGTACTAAAAATTCAGGACAAAATTAAATGAAGATTTGTTGTACAAGTAAATTAAATGTATTTAACAACATTGCAAGATTATTGGGCTTAGAAAGAAGCAAAAAGGAAATAACAAAGCAGTTTTAAAACTCCTAAAGTATTATCACCCATGGAAAGGGGCTGTTTGGGTAAAACTCTCTAGATTTATATTTCCTCTCAGTTTGGGAAGAAAGGAGGTCTAAGAAGAGGTCTGCCCTCACACAAGATGTGTGTGTGTGTGTTCATACGTGGCTATAGTGAGAATTCAGGGGCTCTTGAGGACAATAAGGAAAAAAGAGACATGTAGAAGTCAACCTATTGCAGCAGCCAACATTAACTGTATCTCAATAATCAATTCAGATAAGAGGAGACAACTAACTCCATTCACAACATCTTTTCTGCCCTATAGACTCTTGGGGTACAGACGATTGACTTAGAACATGCTAACACTACTAGGTAGCTTCGGCTCCTTATAGAGTTGGATTTGAGTGGACAAGACTATAGTTCTGATGAGGATTATGATCAGTCCATAACATTGAGTAGCACAGGTATAGCAGCAGATGAATCAATAGGTCACTGGAGGGTCAAAGCAATGCACCTAGTAACTAGACTAACTTATGATATCCCAGATGAATTGAGGGAAATGCCTATATGTATTCAGATAGTAATGTCATATTTACTCGTGTACTGTAAGCCTTGAATATAATTACAAATCTTACTAGATGAATGCACTTTCTTTTTTTTTTACATTTTTATTATGAACTTAAGAAATAAAACAAGCATTTCCATAACAAAGTAGAACAGGAAGAAAAAAAAATATAATTAAACAGGAAATTGCAAATCTATTAAGAACAGCTTGCTTTTCCTTTTAAATGTGTAACAAAGTTATAATGCAAATTTCTTTTTTTCACCCTCCCTCACCCCACTCTAGAAATGGCCAACATTAGACACTAATCTGTGTGTGTGTGTGTGTGTGTGTGTGTAAAACTATACTATATATATTTCTACTTATCAGTTCTTTCTCTGGCTGCAAATATCTTCTTCCTCCCTGAGCCTTTTGTAGTTAATTTGGATTATCTATACTAGTCAAAATAACTTTGTACATCAAAGTTGTTCTTAAAAGAATATTGCTGTTACTGTATACAACATTCTTTTGGTTTTTCTCATGTCAGCCTTCATCATTTTGTGCAAGTCTTTTCATATTTTTCTAAAATCAACAAGTTCATCAATTCTTATAGCACAGTAGTATTCCATCATAATCATATGCCACAACTTGTTTAGTCATTCCCCAAATGACAGGTATCCCCACACTTTCTGGTTCTTTGCTACCACAAAGAAAGTTGCTATAAACATTTTAGAATATATGGGCTCTTTTCCTTTTTCCCTGATCACCTAAGGAAACAGACCTGACAGTGGTACTGCTGGGTCAAAGGAAATAGGCAATTTAATAACTCTTTGAACTCTCTGAAATGATTGGTTTAGTTCACAATTCCATTAACAGTGAATGTGTTCCAATTTTTCCACATCCCCCTAACATTTATTGCTTTCCAATAGGTGCAAATGATATCTCAAGGTTGTTTTAATTTGTATTTTTCTAACCAATAATGATTTGGAGCATTTTTTATATGACTACAAATTACGTGGATTTCTTCATCAGAAAACTGCCTATTCACATCCTGTACCATTCATGAATCGGGGAATAACTCAGAATATTACAAATTTGACAAAATTCTTTATATATTTGAGATATTAAGCCTTTATCTGGGAAATCATCTATTAATTTTTTTTTTGCATCTTTCTGCTTTCCTTCTGAACTTGGCCACATTAATTTTATTTGTACAAACATTTTAATTTAATGTAATCAAATTATCCATTTTTCTCCTAACAGTATTCTCTATCTCTTGCTTATTCGCAAGTTCTTCTATCCATGTTCTAGTTTTCTTATGATATTTTCCTTTGCTTTGTTTTCTTTATTTTGGTAAATGGTATAAAATATTGCAGCTGGAAGGCAGGGACTTGCCTAAAGCTCTCCCCCAGGACCCTCCAAACATCTATTAAAAATGGCTCTGAACAAATTTTAGAACTGTAGAACCCACGAAATAGCAGAGGGAAGCAGGGCTCCAGCCCAGGGGAGCCTGGATAGTTGCTGGGTAAGATCTGTTGCATGGAGCTGGGGAGTGGAGCAGAGCAGAGCCCACCATGGGCTGTGCCAGGACCAACCAGGCTGGGAGCTGGGCAGAGGAGGCCCTAGCACCGTGCATCAGTGAGCTGTGGCAGTTACCAGATTCTCAAACCACAAACACCAAAGACAACAGAGAAGGTTAGTGGGAAAAGCTGCAGGGTACAGGGTGAAAGGAGTTCACAGTTTGGCCACCACCCTGGGGGTTAGCGGAAGTGGTGCAGCTCTGAGGACTGCAGCTGCAGTTGCTTCTGGCCCCAGGCCCACCTCATGGGAGGAATTAAGTGGCAGATCAGAGCTGGAGTGCAGAGCCTGCTTAGATCTGAGTCACAGTCCGGGTTGTCGGCTCTTGGGGGGAGGAGTAGTGCTGGTGTGGCAGAGCTTGCTGTGTAGAAATAGCTCTGAAAACAACCGCACAGCCCCTCAAGCTTGGAACAAAGTACTCTCTATTCTACAAGCAGTCATACCCTGCTGAAAAACTCAAGGGTCAAGTAATTGGCTGAGAACATGAACAGGCAGTGAAAACGGTGCAGATTCAGACTCAGACTTTGGAATCTTTTTTTTTTTTTGGTGACAAAGAAGACCAAAACATACAGCCAGAAGAAGTCAACAAAGTCAAAAAGCCTACATCAAAAGCCTCCAAAAAAAACATGAACTGGTCTCAGGCCATGGAAGAGCTCAAAAAGGATTTGGAAAAGCAAGTTAGAGAAGTAGAGGAAAAAATGAGAAGAGAAATGAGAGTGATGTGAGAAAACCATGAAAAACAAGTCAATGACTTCCTAAAGGAGACCCAAAAAATACTGAAGAAAATAACCCCTTAAAAATAGACTAACTCAAATGGCAAAAGAGCTCCAAAAAGCCAAGGAGGAGAAGAATGCCTTGAAAGGCAGAATTAGCCAAGTGGAAA
>JAQQSZ010006833.1:0-13482 GCA_028646595.1 Phalanger gymnotis
CAGATTTGACCTGAAGAGGGAATACCATACATACTCAGTTGTGTATCTTACCCCACAGGAAAGAAAGAGGAAGAAGATAAAAAAGGGGGGATGATGGAAGGGAGGGCAGATGGGGATGAAGGTAATCAAAAACAAACACATTCTAAACGGGACAGGGTCAAGGGAGAAAATTCAGTAACGGGGGATAGGTTAGGAAGAAGCAAAATATAGTTAATCTTTAATAACATGAGTATTGTGGAAGGGTTATACATAATGATACACATGTTGCCCATGTTAAATTGCTGAACTTCTTAGGGAGGGTGGGTGGGAAGGGAAGAGGGGAGAGAATTTGGAACTCCAAGTTTAAAAAAAAATAGTTGTTCAAAAGTAAAAAAGTTTTTTTTTTTTTCATGCAACTAGAAAATAAGATATACAGGCAATGGGGTGTAGAAATTTATCTTGCCCTACAAGAAAGGAAGGGAAAAGGGGATGGGAGGGGAGTGGGGAGACAGAAGGGAGGGCTGACTGAGGAACAGGGCAACCAGAATATATGCCATCTTGGAGTGGGGGGGTAGAAATGGGGAGAAAATTTGTAATTTAAACTCCTGTGAAAAGCAACATATTAAATAAAAACAAAATTAAAAAAAAGAAATTTAAAAAAAATGGAAAAGTAAAAGTTGGTAGGACCTACTTACCAGGGTTTCTGTGAAGATCAAGTGAGATAATATATACAAAGTATTAGTAAAAAGTTTATAGAATAATATAAATATCAGTTATTAATTGTTAATTAACAACCTCTCATAGCTTCTATTTCCTTACCTGTGAAAGTTTGAAGTTGAACCAGTCTCTAGATCCCTTGCAACTTTTGAGTCCTATGATTTCTTGACTCTGTGACTATTTACATATGTGATCTAGGGTAAGTTGCTTGACTTCCTCTACTGTTTCTAACCTATAAAATTAAGATATTAGATAAGATATGGTACAAGGTTAACATTGAATTTCCAACATTAAATTTAAGTTTTAGCGTCCCTTCCAACATTAAATTCTAAACCTGGTTGGTTGTTTTCCTTCATGCTCAAAGAAGTCCAAAATGACATCATTATGCCAGGGACACAATGTATCTGACTGTGACTGATCAGAACAATATGAGCTCTATATGGAACTAGATGAGCTCAATAAGAAACTGTGAAATTGTCTTTTAGACAAATGCATGTTTAGCCTTCTAACAATGTGGCCAGCCCATCACTAATTGTCACTAAAGAAGATAAAGACTCCTAACCCTTTAGGGAACTTAGAGCAATAAGGGGGGATGTAGCCTACCTGTCCCTGAGACTGTGGAGCCAAAATACATCTTACACTTTCAAATGCTCAGAGTATCTGTAGATAGTATAGAATTGTAGTTTATAGTCAGTCTAAACTCAACTGACTCAGCAACATAATCAAATCCTTCTGTTGTCCTGCAATGGGGAAGTAGGGCACCTCAGCAAATCATGCTCCAGGAAAAGCCCTGGATATTCCACAAAAAACCGAGGTCCACGTTATTTAATATCATATATCAAATTGCCTTTGATATCCAGCTGAGAAATATCTAGTTATACTTGCTCACAAAAAAGGAAAAAATGGAAACTAAAATCTAATAATGATGACAAGTTGTATCCTCCAAATAATTTTAGTTCAGTTATTTCTCTTTTTATATAGAATTTCAAAGAGATATAAATATAGAATTTTAATAAATCCTCATAACATATTTCGTATTCTGAGCTATTTTCTTACAAAATGCACCTCTGTTGTTGCTGTTCAGAGTATATTAATCTAAATGCTGTTGCTATTCTCATTTGCTAGATGATTACAACAGATTATATTGTTTTTATTATGGAGAAACACAAAATGAAATAAAAATACTTGTAATTATTTGATCAACTAAGTGAAATATAACAAAGACATTTAAAATTGGAACCTTCTAATCAGGCTATTTTTAAAACTTTATTTTAGCATAAATGTTTGGCATGAACAAATTATAATTCGTTTCCAAATTAAGGGTATTTTTTTCTCCCTTTTTCTGGAAGTTCAGATGGTTCAGTTCCAATTTTCAGTTACAAGTTTACAAATAATGATGTGAAGGCCAGAATGGAAGGGGGGTGGGGAATGGAAAGGAGAGGGCCAAGGTATCAGAGGAGAAAAGCTATTTTAGAAAATCTCCTTCCTCAATTTTTGAGTGAATTTGAGAGACTAATAACTTATTTAAAAAAAAAACCCTAAAATTTTCCTGCCTTTATGCTCTCCTACTACGTTTGCCATTTTTTCCATGCCTCTTTCCTCTCTGGTCACATGGGGTTTCAGGATTAGCTGTCTTCTCAGGTTCCTTTTGATTTACGAGATTAAGATTCCAACTTCCTAATAGAAGGATGCTTGAAAAAAATCAATTTGACTAAGTTATTACTCAACCTTATCCTAAGTTTATGCAATCAACTTACATTATATAATTAAAGAAATGTTCAAATAAGGAAAAATCATAGAATTTAGAGCCAGAATGAACCTTAGAGACCATCTAGTTCAAGTACTTTATTTCATTTCATTTTTGTGAAAAATGAGGTCCAGAGAGGGTAAAACACTTGGCCAATGACTGGAATTTTTATCCTGGTCTTTTGTCTCTCAAAACCTTTGCTCTGAAAGGTACCACATCCCTCTGTCCCAATGTATGGCCAATGTGATATGAACTACTATGAATATGCATATATATATACATATATATATACATATGTGTATATATATATAAAGGACTGAATCACAAAATATAATACACATTCTTCACTTAAAACTGGACCAGTATAACATTTATTCTGAACACTCAGACCAGAGAAAACATTTCTATGGAAATACAGGAAAACAAAGCTCAACCCAACAACAAAAATATTTACATACATTACCAGCCCCAGGAGCTCATCCATCTCGATTCACCTTCACAGCCCAGAGGCTCCTTGATAACAGCTACTTAAAAGGGTCTTAGGCAAAATGTCTTTCCAAAGGCAGGCCCCTCTCCAGGAAGTTTCTGCCCTTAGGGAGTTCCCCTCCTCCCCAGCAAGTTCCTGCTGCTTAGTGAATTATTGCTATTGCTATTATTATTGCTGCTGCTCCTGCTGCTGCTGCTAGTTTGCTCAACATTCAATGCTCTTTCTCAGCACCTGATTGGCTCAGCACAGAAAGGCATGAGAACCCACATGCATAGTGCTGGAAAGTGTGAGAACCTACTAGCCTAACTAGCTCTCTGTGACTCCACATGAGACGAATCATGGCTGCCAAACCATCCATGATTGGTGGGGTATGGTCACATGGGCCTATTAATGGACCTGGAAGATCTTCATATTCCATTAACCCTACACCCAACAACACACATTTTCAATCTGATAGTTCCAAAATAACTATTTTTTCCCCTGCTTTGGTGACCAGCTCATGAAAGGAAAAAAGAAAAAGAAAGGCGGTAATGAAGCAAAGAAGGAAAGGAAAGAGAGAGGGAAGAGAAAGGAAGTGAATAGATGAGGAAAAAAAAGAAAGCAGGAAGGAGATAACTCTTAAATCTACAATCCTTGCTAAGTAATTACAAATAGTTATTTGATTTTTTTTTAGTTTTTACTCAGGAAATTGATAAATTTTGTTAATTTTTCCTGAAATAATCAGACAAAATACTGATCTGTAACAATCCCTTATATCATTTAATAATTTGAGAAAGCAATTTTTTTTTATTTTGAAAATCAATCCTGTGTTATTTTTCCTTTTTTTATTTCATGATCTCCAATTGATATCAGCAAGTTTAAACTAGTTTCATATGACACATAAGGATGTGTTTTGTTTAGAGAAATTACAAAGCAAAATGTAGGAGACTTAAGTGTCATAAGTTCTGTAGTCAAATGTGACGTATTTCCATTCAATTTGTGTACCACTTCAAAATCTTAGACCACAACAGGTAACCTTCCTCCTGGAACTAACTCTCCCAAAGTTCCTTTCACATTAGTTGGTGGGGTGCTCAGAGAGGTGTCTGCTTTGGGTTGTAAAAGCAAGCTTGTTGGTGGCTATCTTCCTTGTACCACCTCAAAAGCCTCCATCAGAGTGCTTCAATCAATCATTAGAATCACTTTCTTAGCAAAAGCAAAGAATTATTCAAATACCGCATACCATAGCAAAAAGAACAATTACAAAGCCTCATTCCAACATAGGGGATAACTGTCCCAAGAATATACACAGACTCTATGTAGAGAAAGAGTAGGAATGAACAAAATACTATCACAAAGCACATGAAGTCTTTTAGAGAAAGAGTAGGAATGAACAAAGTATAATCATGAAGCACATGAAGCCTATTAGAGAAAGGGTAGGAATGAACAAATTATAATCATGAGGAACAGGTGTAGAGAGCAAAAATAATCAAGGCAAAACAGGACTCTGAACAGCTGAACCTCAATGCCCATTTTTTTCTTTGAATGATGCTCATGAAGTTCCCTGTGAGGTGTAGTATTGGTGATAGAAGAGTCATTATATTGCTCTTCCTGGCTGCATCTCCACCAGATACCGCATCTCTGCAATTGGCATGGTAGCTAAGCTGGAAAATGTTATGAGTAATATTTTTTTATTCCTCACAAAAAATACCTTAAAATGGAAGAAGGTGAATAAGATAGGCTTGCCTCTTCCTCATAAAGTATGATATCTCAGCAGGATAGTCCAATGTACTAGATCAAGCAGGTTTCCCAAGGATCGGCTGCTGGTCGAGTAGGCCAAGCACACTGCTCTGCTAATAGGCAATTGCTATTGAGGTAATACCAGTCAAGCCTATCTACTGTTTGGTTGTGCCTGCCAGGCTGAGCCAGGGAAGCTGATTTTACCATTGGCTTCTTTTCAAGCGACGATATTTCTGCTGTGTTGCCCAATCTTCTGGAATCTAGGTTCATATTTTGGGAGATATCTGAAGTATTTTCTATCTTCAGTTACTTAGTTAGCTATTTGATACTGTACTCCTTTCAGTTGGAATGCTAAAGTACTATTTTTATCTAGAGTGGTTCAGTGTAATCACTATGACTTTCAGCTAGGGCACAGATTGACAAGTGGGCAATGTTGCCCCCTGGAGAGCACTAGAAAGATCCAAGGGGGTAGTAGTAGCCTCAGGTGCAATTTGTGGGGATAGTTTGAATAAAGTAAGGGGAAGCAGTGGAAGCATAAGGAAAAAAGAAAAGATAAAAAAAATTTTGAAAAACTGTTAGTACATGTTTCATCTCTTGTACTAACAGAGTTAAAGTCATAGTGATTACATTATTTTCCAAATAAACAAAATGCAAGTTATCACCAATTATTGGTGAAGTCTTCTGACAAGGCTTAACAAGCAAGTGTTGGCAAGTAAGTGTGTTGCACATTGCTGTGTGTAATAACTTGTTTACAATATGGTACTAAACAGTTATATGATGCAATATTACATCATCAAAATTTCAATGTAGGGAGAAAACCCAAAAATTTACAATAAATTATTAAATTTATGATATGTCATTTTTTATTTTAACTTTTAAAAAATTTCTAGAACTTTATTTTATATCCACATTAGT
Source organism: Phalanger gymnotis (assembly GCA_028646595.1). Taxonomy (NCBI): domain Eukaryota; kingdom Metazoa; phylum Chordata; class Mammalia; order Diprotodontia; family Phalangeridae; genus Phalanger; species Phalanger gymnotis. The sequence goes on from JAQQSZ010006833.1 coordinate 5,562, forward strand.
CATGCTTTAAAAGGAGAATCATAACAAAAGGAAAAAAAACACTGGGAAGAAAAAACAAAAAATGACAAAAGAAGGAGAAAATAGGAGGCTTCAATCTACATTCAGACTCTATAGTTCTTTTTCTGTATGTAGACAGGATTTTACATCATGAGTCTTTTGGAATTGTCTTAGAGTAGTACATTGCTCAGAATAGCTAAGTCTATAAAAGTTGATCATGACTTAATGTTGCTGTCTCTGTCTCCAATGTTCTTCTGGTTCTGCCCACTTCACTCAACAACAGTTCGTGCAAGTCTGTCCAGGATTTTCTGAAGTCAGACTTCTCACTATTTCTTATGGAACAATAGTATTCCATTACATTTATATACTACAACTTGTTGAGCAATTCTCCTATTGATGTGCATTCCCTCAATTTACAATTCTGTTCAAAAGAACTATTATAAACATTTTTGTACATGTGAGTCCTTTCCCCATTTTTATGATCTTTTTGGGATACAGACCTAGTAGAAGTATTGCTAGATCAAAGAGTATGAACAATTGTATAGCCCTTTGGGCATAGTTCCAAATTGTTCTTCAGAATGATTGGTTCACTTCAGAACTCTACCAACAATGCAATCCCCAACATTTATCATTTTCCCATTTTGTCATGTTAGGAAACCAGATAAGTGTGACATTTTACCTCAGAGTTGTTTTAATTTGTATTTCTCTAATCAATAGTGATCTAGAATATTTTTTCATACGTTTATAGATAGCATTAGTTTCTTTATTCAAAAACTACCTCTTCATATCTTATGACCATTTATCAATTCAAGAATGATTGTATTCTTATAAATTTGACTCAGTGATGAGCTAGAGTCAAGCTGGGGAAGTAAAAGCAGGGACTTGCTTTAGCTCTCCCTCAAATGCATCCATATTAATGTAAAAATGACTCTAAACAAATTTTAGAGCTACGGAACCCACAAAATGACAAAATGAAACAACTCTTCTGCCCAAGATGGCCTGGAAGGTCAATGGAAATTTCTATCTCATGGTGCAGGGAGCAGAGCCACAGGCCAGCATGGGTCCTGCAGGTCTATGCCAGAGCAGATCAGGCAGAGTAGGTCTCAGGGCACTGAATCACTGGCAGCTGGGGCAGTTTCAAGACTTCTCAACCCACAAATGACAAAGACAACTTAGCAGGTCCATGGGAAAACTCTATTAGACTGGGGTGAGAGAAGAGTGTGGTCTGATCCCAGCCCTGGGGTGACAGAGGTGGCTACATCAGTGGTAGAAGCAGCAGCAGCAGCAGCAGCAGCAGCAGCAGCAGCAGCAGCAGCAGCAGCAGCGGCAGTGGCTGCTTTTGGAGCTCCAGGCCCACAGACAGTTGGGGGATCAAGTGGCTGATCAGAATGGGAGTGTAGGGTTCTCTGTGCTAGTGCTGAGGCAGGATTCTCTTGCTTTGCCCTGCTCGGATCTGGGTAACAGTCCTGGGGTGTGGTATTGGGGTGAGGAGGAGCACTGGTGTGGAAGAGCTTATGGTGGCTGTGGAGAAGGAGTCCTCTTCACAGTTACAAGGCAGAAAAGAGTACTTGCAGTCACTCAAAGACCAGAGCACAGGCCAGGAGAGTAATAAACAACTCTCCTTGAACCAATCCACCTCAGAAGAACTGAAAATGCACAAGTGCCTAGATGTAGCTCTGAAAAGAACTATGCAAAACCCCAGAAGCTTGGGACAGAGCAATCTTCACTCTGGAAGCAGAGTCATACCTTGACAAAGAGCTCAAAAGTCAAGTAATTGGCTGGGAAAATGAGCAGACAGCATAAACAACTCAGACTATAGAATCTTACTTTGGTGACAAGGAAGATCAAAACATACTGCCAGAAGACAACAAAGTCAAAGTTGCAACACCAAAAGCCTCCAAGAAAATAAGAATTAGTCACAGGCCATGGAAGATCACAAAAAGGATTTTGAAAATCAAGAAATGAGAGTGATGCAAGAAAACCATGAAAAAATGAGTGAACAGCTTGCTAAAGGAGACCCCAAAAATACAGAAGAAAATAACACGTTAAAAATAGACTAACACAAATGTCAAAAGAGGTCCAAAAAGCCAATGAGGAGAGGAGTGCCTTAAAAAGCAAAATTGGCCAAATGGAAAATGAGGTCCAAAACATTACCAAAGAAAATAACTCCTTAAAAATCAGAATGGAGTGAATGGAAGCTAATGACTTTATGATAAATCAGGAAATTATAAAACGGAACCAAAAGAATAAAAAAAAATAGAAGACAATGTGAAATATCTCATTGGAAAAACCACTGACAGGGAAAATAAAGCCAGGTGAGATAATTTTAAAATTATTGGACTACCTGAAAGTCGTGATCAAAAAAAAAATAGAGCTGAGACATCATCTTTCAAGAAATTATCAAAGAAAACTGTCCTGATATTCTAGAACCAGAGGGTAAAATAGAAATTAAAAAAAAATCCATCAATGGTCTCTTGAAAAAAAAATTCCAAAAGGAAAACTCCTAGGAATATTGCAGCCAAATATCAGGGTTCCTAGGTCAAGGAGAAAATATCACATTCAGCAAGGAAGCAACAATTCAAGTATTGTGGAAGCATAATCAGGATAACACAAGATCTAGCAGCTATTAAGGAATCAAAGGGATTGGAATATGATATTCTGGAGGTCGAAGGAGCTAGGATTAAAATGAAGAATCACCTGCCTAGCAAAAATGAGTGTAATGCTCCAGGTGAAAAATTGTCATTCAATGAAATAGAAGGCTTTCAAGCATTCTTTCTGACAAGACCAGATGTGAATAGAAAATTTGACTTTCAAATACAGGACTCACAAATGAAAATGTAAACAGGAAAGAGAAATAATAAGGTACTTATTAAAGTTGAACTATTTACATTCTTATGTGAAAAGATGATATTTGTAACTCATGAGATCTTTCTCGGTATTAGGATAATTATATTTATATAATATATATACATATATAAACACACATATATGTATTTGCACATATATACATATGAGAGAGAGAGAGAGAGAGAGAGAGAGAGAGAGAGAGAGAGAGAGACAGAGAGAGACAGAGAGAGACAGAGAGACAGAAACAGAGGGCACAGGGTGAGTTGCATATTAAGGGATGATATCTAAAAAATAAAATTTAGGGTTGAGAGAGGAATATACTGAAAGAAAGAGAAAGGGAGAAATAGAATGGGGATAAATTATTTCTCACAAAAGAGACAAGAAAAAGCTGTTATAGTGGAAAGGAAGGAGGGGGGAGGTGAAAGAGAATGAGGGAATCTTACTCTAATCAGATTTGCCTTAAGGAGGGAATAACATACACACTCAATTGGATATCTTACCCTATAAGAAAGTAAGGGGGAAGTGGATAAAGAGGAGAAGATGATAGAAGGGAGGGCAGATTGGGGGAATGGGTAGTCAGAAGCAAACACTTTGGAAAAAGAACAGGGTCAAAGGAGAAAATAGAATAAATGAGGGGTGGGATAGGACAGAGGGAAATATAGTTAGTCTTTCTCAACATGACCATTATGGAAGTGTTTTGAATAACAAAATATGTATAACCTATATTGAATTGCTTGCCTTCTCACTGAGGGTGCGTGGTGAGGGAAGAAGGGAGAGAATTTGGAACTCAAAGTTCTAAAAACAAATGTTTAAAAAAATTCTCTAGCTTTTTTGACAGGAGTTTAGGGGCCTGGTAACTAGCTTTGTACCCTGGAGCCTCAGTACTGGCAGCTGGATGCTGTAGGTGTCTGGCAGCTCTCCTGGTGCTGAACTGGGGTCCTAGTGGTGGTGTCTGGTCAGCACTGAGGTCAGGTGGGTTTTTTCTGCATTTCCCTAGGGCTGCACTGAAGCTTGGGAAGTTTGTGCTGCTTGAAGATGCCTGTCCTCAGGGTTGCGTCAGTGCATGTGGTGGCCCGAGCTGGAGTCTGCCAGTTCCTCTAGCTCTGCTAAGGCATGTAGTGGGGTCTTGGTGTTAATGTTGGCCTGATTCTCTGCTCTGGGGCTTATAATCTCCTGCTGGTTTGTTGAGGTGGAGCCTGCTACCAGCTTACTGGAATGCTTCCTGTCCTGGACTGTGCTCCCCTTTTATGAGATGGGCCTTATTTGCCAATCTTCTAAATCTCCTAGAGCAAAAGCCTGGTCAACCCCATCTTTACAGTGCTTCCACTATTCCAGGATCTGTTCTGGGGCACTGTTTTATGGGTATTCAGGGATGAGAATGAGAGAGGAACAGTGATATACTGCTTACTGCACTATGTTGACGAGTCATTTAAAATATTTTATATTTTTTTGGAAATGACTCAAATTAAAAAAAAACAAAAGACAAAAAAAATATTAAAAGATAAAAGAAAGTAGATCTCCATAGGGGTGCTTAGCAATTTTTTTAAAGGGGTGGTATGCCACATAACCTCTGTGAGGACAACAATCATTATCTTGGGATCAGTGGAAAACTCTTATCTGGACCTGAGTCACAGATTTTAGGTGATTTGTCACCTCCTAACAGGAAATGGGAGAGAGTATACTTTTTTCCTTTCGAAAATGCTTGGATCAAATCTTCTCTTTCAATAAGACTTTCCATATTGCCATAGTTTCAATTCAACTAATTCTAACTGTCAGAATCTGTTGGGCATGATGTACAGATGATTAGCCTGGGACAAATGTGTGGGAACACGTTAGTGACACAGAAGCAAGTTTATTATCTTTCTAATTCTTTTGTATGCAATTGAGCCTTTCAAGCCTCTGACTGGTGGTAAGGCGATGAATGAATATTTCAATATTTTTTCCCTTATATTTTAATGATTTTTTAATTTAGCAGCTTTAGATATAATTTTTTGTGAAGTCTAAAGGAATATGTCTACTTATACTTGTTTGAAAATTCTTATCTTTATTTTTTAATATATAATTTATTTATTTTCAGTTTTCAACATTCATTTCATAAGTTTTAAATTTCCTCCCTTCCCACCTGCTTCTTTCCCCCAAAATGGCATGCAATATGATATGTGCTCTACATATGCATTCCTACTAAATAAATTTTCACACATTAGTCATTTTGCTTAGAAGATTTATAAATAATTGGAGAAACCATGATAAATAAAACAAAACAAAACAAAAGAGAAAAAAGTCTGCTTCATTCTGCATTCTGACCCTGTAGTTCTTTCTCTGGATGTGGATGGCATTTTCCATCATGAGTCCTTTGGAAATGTTTTAGGTCCTTGACTTGCTGAGAAGTTCTAAGTCTATCAACATCAGTCATCCTACAGTGTGGTTGTTACTGTCTATAATGTTAGCCCGGTTCTGCTCACTTCACTCAGTATCAGTTCATATAAGTCTCTTCAGGTTTTCCTGAAATCCACCTCCTCAGCATTTCTTATAACACAATAATATTCCATTACATTCATATACTTCAACTTGTTCAGACATTTGAATGATGAATCATTATAGAAGATCTTCCTTATTATAGTGTAAGCCTGACTTTTCTTCCTTCTCCCCATGCCCCAGCTCCTGCAAGATATTTAGACTTTCTGGCTTGGAATAAAGAATCAGACATTCCTCTCCAACTGATAACCCTTCAATAAGAATGAACCTCTCAGACATTCCTCTCCGACTGATAGGCCCAAACAAAGAGTTGAATACACTTCCACTAGGAAACAGATAGATCTTGAACAAAGGACAGGAAATTCTGAAACTGCTTTCCTGTTTTGTCATGTTAGCCAATCTGGTAAGTGTGATATGGTACCTCAGAGTTGTTTTGATTTACATTTCTCTAATCAATAGTGATTTGGAGCATTTCTTCATATGCCTACAGATATCTTTGATATCTTCCTCTGAAAACTGCCTGTTCATATCCTTTGACCATTTCTCATTTGAGGGATGGCTTTTATTCCTATAAATTTGGCTCACTTCCCTGTATATTTTAGAAATGAGGCCTTTATCAGAGACATTCCTTGTAAAAATTATTTCCCAGTTTTCTGCTTCTCTCCAAATCTTGGTTGCATTGTCTTTGTTTGTGTAAAAAATTTTCAATTTAATGTAATCAAAATTATCCATTTGGCATTTTATAATGTTGTCAATCTCGTTTGGTCATAAATTCCTCCATTTCCCACAAATCTCACCGAAAGAAAAAAACACTATTCCTTGCTTCCCCAATTTGTTTATAGTATCTGCCTTTATTCCTAAATCGTGTATCCATTTGGACTATATTCTGGTATACAGTGTCAGATGTTGCTCCCTACCTAGTTTCTGCCATACTATTTTAAGTTTTTCCAGCAGTTTTTGTCAAACATTGAGTTCTTATCCCAGAAGCTGGAGTCTTTGGGTTTATCAAACAGTAGATTCCTATAATCACTGACTGCTGTGCCTTGTATGCCTAACCTATTCCACTGATGTACTCCTCTATTTCTTAGCTAGTACCAAGTGGCTTTGATGATAGCTGCTTTGTATTACAGTTCAATATCTGGTATGGTTAGGATACCGTCTCTAGCAGTTCTTTTCATTAATTCTCTTGATGTTCTGCACCTTTTCCTCTTCCATATGAATTTTGGTATTTTTGTAGCCCTATAAAATATTTTTTGGTAGTTTGAATGGTATGGCACTGAATAAGTGAATTACTTTAGGTAGAATTGTCATTTTTATTATGTCAGCTCAGCCTACCTACAAGCAACTGATGTTTTCCAATTATTTTGATCTGACTTTATTCATGTGAAAAGTATTTTGTAATTATGTTTATATAGTCACTGGGTTTGTTTTGGAAGATAGACTCTCAAATATTTTATGTCTATAATAACTTTAAATGGAATTTCTCTATCTCTTGCTGTTGGGCTTTGCCAGTAATATATGACTTTATTTTATATCCTGCAACTTTGCATAAGTTGCTTATTATTTCAGGTAGTCTTTTACTTGATTTTCTAAGATTCTCCAAGCATATGATCACATCATCTGCAAAAAGCCATAACTTAGTTTCTTCTATGACTATTCTAATTTCTTCAATTTCTTTTTCTTCCTTTATTGCCAAAGCTAACATTTCTAGTACCAAATTGAATAACAGGGGTGATAATGGACCTTCTTGTTTCACCCCCTATCTTGATGGAAGTGTATCTAACGTATCCCCATTATGCTTGCTGATGGTTTCATGGAGATGCTAGTTATTATTTTAAGGAAGATCCCATTTGTTCTTATACTCTGCAGTGTTTTCAATAGGAATGGGTGCTGTATTTTGTCAAAAGATTTTTTCTACATCTAATGAAATAACCATATGGTTTCTCTTACTTTTTTTGCTGATGTGGTCAATTGTGCTCATAGTTTTCCTAATATTGAAACAGCCTTGCATTCCTGGTATAAATCTTACCCGATCAAATTGTATTATTCTCTTGATAAGTCGTCCTAGTCTTTTTGCTAGTATTTTATTTAAAATTTTTGCATCTATATTCATTATGGAAATTGGTCTATAGTTTTGTTTCTCCATTTTGGCTCTTCCTGGTTTAGGTATCAGTACAATATTTGTCTCACAAAAAGTTGTTATGAGTTCCCAAATTTCCAAAATAGTTTATTTAGTATTGGAATTTGTTGTTCTTTAAATGTTTGATAGAATTCTCTTGCAAATCCATGTGGCCCTGGAGAATTTTTTTCCTAGGAAGTAAATTGATAGCTTGTTGAATTTCTTTTTCTGAAATGGGATTATTTGAGCATTTACTTCTTCTTCTCTTAATCAGGGAAATTTATATTTTTGTAAATATTCACCCATTTCCCTAAGATTATCAAATTTATGGGCATACAATTGGGCAAAATAATCTCTATTGTTTTAATTTCTTCTTCATTGGAGGTAAATTCACCCTTTTCATTTTTGATACTGTAATTTGGTTTTCTTCTTTTTTAAAAAAAATCAAATTAACCAAGGGCTTATTAATTTTATTGTTTTTTT
>JAQQSZ010006835.1:0-13481 GCA_028646595.1 Phalanger gymnotis
TCGAGTGGAGTGGGTGATGTTTTTATTTTATCTCAGTGTTCACCACTGAGCATATGTTTAATAAACTCCTGCTAGATTTCTGTGGAACATTCAAAAGGGCTTGTGGGTTGCTTACCCTACAATTGTGCATTTGTAAGACTCTTGGTGTTACTACTGCATGTGAAACCATGTAAACCACAATCTTAAGGAGAGAATCAGTCACTCTGCAGTCTTGTGAGCTGGTCAGCTCCTGATGTGTGCTGTGGTATGCCTCAGAGTCAGGCAAGGAATGTAGGAGATTATGTCACAGAGTATCAAATGAATCCTTATTGTATCTTTTATTTTAATGTCAATAAACTGTAGCTAGGTAAGTTGTTTCTGAATTGAGTTGGGCCTCTTTCCCTTAATTCCTAAATATGTGGTTACAAGGGGTGAAGGTCAGTCAAATCAGCTGTTAGTTGTCATCATGCAAACTAAACAACTGGTTGATTCACTGATTCCCCCTTCCCCCTTCCCATTCTTCACCGATTCTTAGATTCATTTAAACAGCCTAAATTCTCTGGCTAAACTACCTGACCATGAAAAGATGCTATAAATATCTTCCTGGTCAGGAAATTTAACACAAAGTTTAACACGGGAAGTTAAACATTTGGCTTGTAATGTCTTTGCAATCTTTTCCCCACCTCCTCTAACGCTGGATACTTTCTCTGAGAAAAGAGTTGGTGGTTTTGGACATGGCAAGCACTATATAGCTAAAAAATGAAATTTACAATATATTAATAGGCAGGAGAAGACTAATTATTGATATAGATGTCACTGCTGAATCAATCTGTATACAATCCAGCCACTGACTTGTCAGAGCAATGAATAGAATTAATAAAAATCTAGACAAGTAATAATCAGAAAATGATTTGATAAGCACTTGACAAGACTTGATCAAGAACTTTTTAAATAAGGTACTGATAATGAAAATTGAAAATGGGTGACAAAAATCACATTTAATTTTAGGCTAATGAACTAATATAAACCATCGCCTAGAACAAAAGAATCCAGAAAGTTCCTTACTTAGTGAATATTTGACTTACTAGCCAAGTGTGGATAGATAGTAGCCAATGACAACATATTTAGAATATGAACTTGTTTGTAGGATCTTACAGAGAAGGGTGATAGATAATTGTGAGCAGTAACACTTTATAAAGCAGAGGGAAATATTGGAGAGTAAAACTAGTGGAAGATGTATGGAATGATGCATATAATCCATTGAAGCAATATGCTTTTAATGGATATTTAAAGATGAAGATTTTTAAGATATTTAAAGATAAAGAAGAACAACGAGAAGAATATAGATGGAAAAGTTCTGCAGAAATTATTGTGACAACCCATTTTCTCCATCAAGGACAGCGAAGCCACCACATTTGCACTTTAATGTCACAGATGTGCTTATAGGAAAAGTTGGAATGGAACTAATGTGAGGAAGGGAAGGGAGAGAGCATTTTTATAATGCCTCCTATGTACTGGGCACCATGCTAAGCACTTTACAAATATTATCTCACATATTCCTCATAAGCCTATGAAGTAGGTGCTTTTTTATTGCATTTTACAGTAAAGGAAATTGAGACAGACAGGTTAAGTGAGTAGCTCAGGGTCACACAGCTCGCAAGTATCTGAGACCAAATTTGAATCCAGGTCTTCTGAACTCTACGCCCATCATTCTATCTACTATGAGTTGCCTGAACAGCACAGGTGAAGTAGTAAGTACTTTTTCATTCATCCATCCAAACAGTGAAGTTAGACAATGAATTGGATCCCAAATATACAGAAAGAAGAGAGAAGTCTGGATTGCCTTTGAGAAATTGCTAAGCACTTTTAATGACCTCATGCTTTCTTCAGAAACCAAGGACCATCTTTTTAATATCAACATCCTACTGATGTTGCCATCTGGCAGTGAGACGTGAGATATAGTAGTCACCCTATAATTTAAAATAAATATCACAGAGAAGAAAATGGAAAGGCACATGGTGGGTGTGAAAAGCTTGCAGCATTTAGCCAATGGGGAACCTTGAAGAATAGGAATAACAGTTATCATCAGGAAAATATATGATAGGAAGAGAAGATGAGCTAGTCATGTGGTAAGAATATGAAATGACAAGTGGACAGCCAGGGTGTTTGGCAATGTTTTTGTGATGTCAAGAGACAGAAAAGAAGGCTCTTGCATGTTTTATGGACTCGCTGCAATGAATTTATAAGAGAATGGGGGAGGGGAGCAAATAGGCTGCTCTATGAATGAGTTGCAACCTGCATCATTAGAGGGATCAGTCAAATCAATGAGATCAAAGATCCATTTGATGTAGCACCTAGGGCACTCAATTATGGGGCACTCAAACTAGGTAGAGGTGTTTTTTACTTCACATCAAATGTAATGGCAATCCAGCATGGGCTCTTGAGCATGATAAAACATAATGAAACATTTTTATTTATGTGGATCATTCTGGCAGCTGAGGATTACTTAAGTGGGAAGATTTAGGGACTATTGCAGTAATGTAAATACAATTATTCTCTATAATTTCTGTAGTTTATCTTGAAAATGAGAAATGACTTGCTGATTTTTTGATACCACGCTCTCCTGGTTCTGTTCCTACCTGAATGAGTACTCCATTTTGGGGTTTCTTTACCAGCTTCTTTCCTTCCTCCAGCCCCCTAAATGTAAATATCCCTAAGTACCCATCCTCAGCCATTTTTATTCTCCTCCTTTCTTTTCATCTCACTCTGAGTGCTTTCATTTATACTGAGTGATCACTTACCATGAGCAATTTCATCTACTTGCATGGTTTTAAATTAGTACCTCTGTGTAAATGGTCCCTAACCCTTTAGCTACACCTGGAGTTCCATCTCTTTATCCAAATGGTCTTCTGATCCTGCTTTATCTCTGTGGCCTTGGAACCTAGTACATTGTATAGCACATAGCGGGTGCTTAATAGACATTTGTGGGAAAAATAAACTTATTATCTGTAAACTTCTCTTTATAGTATTTTAATACTATATTTATATATAGTATTCAGAGGCTATCACAGGCAGTTATGACCATAGAACCCGGAACAACACAGTGTGCTCAGTAGGTGCTTAATGAATATTTGTTGATGAAATGGACTTATTCTCTGTAAATATATCTCCTTTTTAATAGTTAGTAGATTCTATAGGTGATAAAAAGCTCAAACCTCAGTCTGATTTGCATTAAAAAACTTGGGCTTCTAATAGAGCCTCATCATGAACAAAAAGCATTAATTGAGCATTTTGTGTTCAAGGAACTGTGGGGAAAACAAAAAAAGCTAGAAGACATAGTTATTGCCCTCAAAAAGTTTGTCCTCAATAAACAAAGTTGTGACCTCATATTGAGTTGAAATCTTTGCCATACTCTTTGCATCTGTGAATGAACGCTCACCTTGGACAATTCCAGAGATTATAATCTGTCCTAAAAGGGGGCCATAACGCCTTCTCTTTGAAGTTTAGAGAGCAATGAGGTGTGTGGACTTGAATTTCTTCTATAAAATATAATTCTATAGTTGTTCAAATGATCTCTAAGACATGGAATGTGGAACATATCAATAGCTCATCTGAAAATGGTGCATGTTCTATTTCCAGGGTCTCTAGTAATAGCCATCCTTAGTTTCTTAGGGTGACTTAGGAAAACATGTATTCCACTACCCACATTCTCCACTATCAAATAAACAAAATGCATTTGCGCTTGCTTATATAATGGCCTGTATATGGTAGGGACTCAATGGAGCACTATGCCTATAAAATTGACAATCTTAATGAAATGAATGAATATTTACAAAAATATAAATTACCCAGGTTAACGGAATAGGAAATAAAACACTTAAATAACCCTATCTTAGAAAAATAAATTGAATAAACCATAAACGAGTTCCCTCAGGAAAAAAAAAACTCCTGGAACCAAATAGATTTACAAGTAAATTCTACCAATCCTTTAATTAAAATTTAATTCCAATACTACATAAACTGTTTGGAAAAATAGGTAAAGAATCCTACCTACCTCTTATGACACAAATATAGTGCTGATATCTAAACCAGGAATGATAAAAATATAGTTCAATTTCACTACTGAATATTGAGGAAAAAAATTTAAAATAAAATACTAGTAAGGAGATTACAGCAATATGTCACAAAGATCATACACTATGAGTAGGGTGAATTTATGTCAGGAATGCAGCACGACTGGTTCTAAAATTGGGGAAAATATAAACATAACTGACACTATTAGCAACAAAAACAACAAAAATCATATGGTTAACTCAAAAAATCAGGAAAAAAGTTTTAATAAAATACGATACCCATTCCTGTTTAAACACACACACACAAGCACAGAAAAAAACAGAGCTTTCTTAAAACAATAAATAAATGCAGAAAAAGTTTTTACAAAACCCAATGCCCATTCCTGTTAAAAACACTAGGAAGCATAGGAATAAATTAAGTTTTTCTTAAAACAAGAAATAGTATCTAACTAAAACCAAAAGCAAGCATTATTTGTAATGGGGATAATCTATACGCCTTTCCAATAAGATCATGGATGAAGCAATGATGCCCATTATCACCATTACCATTCAGTATGGTACTAGAAATGCTAGCTATTACAATGAAACAAGAGAAAAAGATATTGAAGAAATAAAATATAGACAATGAGGAAGCAAAACTATCACTCTGCAGATGATATGATGGTTTACTTAGAGAACCCTAGAGAGTCAACTAAAAACTAAAACTAAAAACAATTAACCACTTCAGCAAAGTTTGCAAGATATAAAATAAATCCACACAAATCACCAGCATTTCTGCATCACCAACAAAACCTAGCAGTAAGAGATAGAAAGAGAAATTTGATTTAAAATTTTAAAAAAGATGGTATAAATTATTTGGGAGCCTAACTTCCAAGAGGCAGACGGGAACTATGTAAATACCACTATAAAATACTCTTCACACAAATACAGATCTAAATAATTGGAAAAATATTAACTGCTCATGGTTAAGCTGAGCAAATATAATAAAAATGACAATATTATCTAAGTTTATTTATTCAGTGCCACATGAGCAAATTACCAAAAAATCACTATGTAGAACTAGAAAAAATCATAACAAAATTCTTCTGGAGAAATGAAAAGTCAAGAATATCAAGGGAATCAATTTTTTAAAATGGAAAGAAAGGGGCACTTATAGTACCAGATCTTAAACAATACTAAAAATCTGCAATCATGAAAACAATTTGATGGCATAAGAAACAGAAAAGTTGAACAATAGAACAGATTAGGTGCACAATATGCAGAAGCAAATAAGCACAATTACCTAGTGTTTGAGCCCAGTTATTGGGGCAAGAATTCACTATTTGACACACAATAGGGAAAGCCAGAAATTAGTCTGGTAGAAACTAGGCGTAGACCAGAACCTCACATTGCATACTAAGATAAGCTCAAAATGGGTACATTATTTTGTCATCAGAAGTAATATCATAACAAGTTAATGGGGCATGGAAGAAATTACCTGTCAGATCTATGGATAAGGGAAGATGTTCATGACGTACAAGAGACAGAGAGGTTCACAAGATAATCTTGTTAAAATAAATTTTTTTAAAAAGTTTTTCCACAAACCAATGCACCTAAAATTAGAAGACAAGTAGGAAACTGGGGGAAAAGTTGTGTAGCAAGCTTCTCTGATAAAAGACTAATTTCTAAAATATATGAGGAACTGAGTCAAAATTTCAAGAACAAAAGCCATTCCCCAATTGAAAAATGGTGAAAGTATATGAATAAGCAGTTTTCTGAAAAAGAAATCAAAGCTATCAATAACCATATGAAAATGCTCTAAATCACTAATAATTTGAGAAATGCAGATTAAAGCCACTCTGAGGTACCAACTCATATCCATTAGATTGGCTTAAGATGACAAAAAAAGGAAAATAACAAATGCTGGGGGGACAAGTATACTAATGCATTGTTGTTAAAGCTGTGATCTAATCTCACCATTTTCAATATCCCTCTGACTACTATTCCCCAAAGGGCTCAAAGAAAGAAGAAAATGGTCCATATGTGCGAGAACCTTTATAGCAGCTCTTTTTCGTGGTAGCAAAGAATTAGAAACTGAGGGGATACCATCAGTTGGTGAATGGCTGAATGGTTATAGTATAGGAATGTGATGAGATATTATTGTGCTATAAGACATGATGAAGGCAATGGTTTCAGAAAAAACTTAGGAAGACTCATATGAATTGATATAAAGTGAAGTGAGCAGAACCAGGAGAACACTTTATATAGTAACAACTATTGTAAAGATAATCACCTATGATGAACTCAGTAATTCTGATCCTCACAAATGACCAACCACAATTTCAAAGGACTCATGATGAAACATGCTATCTACCTCCTGAAAAAGAATTGATTGACGAAGAGTGCCCAACTGAAGCACATTTTCTTACATTTCTTGATTTTTTTTCTGGGAACATGGCCGCTATGAACATTTGTTTTGCATGTGTATACATATTCGTAATGAGTTTTATGTTTCTCCTTTTCTCAATGTGTTGGGAAGGGGTAGGAGAAGGAGAGAATTTGGAATTGCAAACAAAATTGAACTGGAAAAAAATGAAAAAGGGATAAGATGACAGTGTTAGAAGCTTCTGAAGGCAAGTAAAATAAGAACTAAAAAAAAGGTTGTCAGATTTAGCAGGGAAACATCATTGGTGACTTTGGACAGAACAATTTCATTTGCATGTTCAGTCTAGAAGCCAGATTGCAAAAAGCTGAGAAGTGATCAGGAAGTGAGGAAATTGAGACAACAAGCACACAAGATGTTTTCTAAGAATTTGGCTATGAAAAACGAAGGACATACATTATATCTTAAGGAGATGTAAAAGTAAAAAAAAAAAAAACCCAACAACTTACATTGTTAACTTACATTGAACTGGTAGTCCACTAAAACCCCTAGACGCAATGATTCCAACTTGAATAAGGTGTCAGGTTTTTTTTCCATGAAAAGATATTTTATCTAGTGGATAGAGCACTGGGAGGGAGACTTGAGTTCAAATCAAGCCTCATACTATTAAACTGGACCCTGGACCAGTTTAACCTCCATTTGACTCAGTTTATCCATCTATAAAAAGGGAAAATAATAGCACCTATTTCCCAGGATTGTTTGTTGTGGGGATAAAATGAGAAAATATCTGTAAAATGCTTTGTAAACCTTAAAACACTATACACATGCTAACCATTATCACTATTGGGCAGCTAGGTGGTGTAGTGGATAGCGTGCCAAGCCTGGAGTCAGGAAGACCTGAGTTCAAATCCTGTCTTAGACATTTACTGGCTGTATGATCCTGGGCTAGTCACTTGACCCTATTTGCTTCAGTTTCCTCATCTGCAAAATGAGCTGGAGAAGGAGATGGCAAACCATTTGAGCATCTGCCAAGAAAACCCCAAATGGAGTCATAAAGAGTTGGACAAGACTAAAGAATGGATTGTTATTATCTTTGCATGAAGCCTCATTTTTAGAAAATTTCATATCTTGAGGTGACTACTTTTCAGGTCAATGGGAAATAATCAACAGAGAGATGAGTTAGTTGGGCTGTAAGGCCCCTTCCTGATCTAAATCTATGAGCCTACATTATGATCCTCACAACCTTCAAGCACAGTTCTCACATAATGACAGAAACTAGCTCCAGTTCCTAACATCTTCTGAAAGGCAGAAGAAGCACATTAAGTCAAGAGGGTGGGCCATATATACCTACCACTTTTCACTTCTTCCATTTGAAAAGACCCTTAATTCATAATATTCGTAACACTTCCTATCATCTTCTCCAGTTGGGCCACATTGCTCACGATAGAAAGTGCAATATTGGTTCGTGCCAACAGTGCCAGCTATTTCAAGATGGTGGTTGGGCAGGAAGTGGTCTATTTAGGTGGGTTGATCTCAGAGGGCATCTCAGCTGTTATCTGAATAATAGAAACAGAAACTAGTCAGTTACATGTGACTGACATTGACCCGTGAATAAGTCTAGCTTCTTTTTCTTTTAAATAGATGTCTCTCCTTTGTTGGAGACGAGCATGTGTTGTCACAACTTGACTGCCTAATTTTAGCCACTACTGGGGTTTGCTTAGCCACCAGGGCCCAAATCCGGGCCAGAAATAGGCAGAAGAGTGATAGTCATGTGCTCAACAAGGCCTCAGGCAATAGGCCAAACACACATTTGAGCTGGGTGGAATTTCTTGCCCTGTGAAAATGCTGTGGCAAATCTTCCTCCCCCTCTTCTCTCTTTCCCTACAAGTGAATCTCTCTGGTACAGTGAGCTGTCACCCGAAACTAACGAGGAGGATGTGTCTCCCAGCAATCCGAGCTCCGGTCAAAAGTTCACGACTTTCCAGCTTCGTGCCAACTTGGACGAAGATTTCTGGAATGGTTAGAAAAAATAGTTTAATGTAATTCACCTTGCTATGCTATTTCATTAATAACCTCGAAAAATGCAAAGAGTGCAGATTTAAAATTCCTTGACATCCTCAGCATATGACGAATAGCGGAATTTCTGCCTGTCAGAGGGAAGTACCATGTTCATTCTTTTCTCCTCTCTCCCCCGACAGCTTTTTACTTCTCTAATAAGTATTTATTTCCACACTGTCTCTCTCCTCCTACAGATTCATGAAGACTGTCTTAAGAGCAGTATTTACCATGCACATCGTTTCCAAGCTTGTAAATACACTTTGTGTATCAAAAAGAGTCCTTTCCTTTTATACACATTTACATAAACTTGGGGGGCGAGAGAGAGAGAGAGAGAGAGAGAGAGAGAGAGAGAGAGAGAAAGAGAGAAGGGGGGTGGGGAGACAGACAGAGAGAGAGAGACAGAGACAGAGAGACAGAGAGACACAGAGAGAGACAGAGAGACAGAGAGACAGAGACACAAAGACAGAGATAGAGACAGAGACAGAGACAAACAGAGAGACAAAGAGACAGAGACAGACACAGAGAGACAGAGAGAAACAGAGAGACAGACATAGGTGCGTGTATGTATGTGCTTAAAAACTGCATGAATACTCTTGCATGTGTGTATGAGTTATTATTGCTATGTGTCATTGCTGTGTCTGTCACTCCACCCCAAACTTTGTGAACCTCACCCCTTTTCACAAAAACCTTGCTGTAAGTTGAGGCCTCTCTGTACATCACCAGTGTTTGAATAAAATTTATCAAGACTATTTTATTCATGTCTTCCTGGATAAATTAGATAGGACTTGGACTTTGAGGGTCTCTGGGGTGGGAAGATTGAGAGATGTGGGGACTTTGTGGGATATACTCAAGTTAGATGGTCCCAAGGATCAGAAAAGATGGGGGGCAGGGGTAGGGTCTTGCTTTACCATCATTGAAGGAAACTCACCTGGGAGAAAGACTTCACACATTATTAGAAGACTATTAGAACTGCAGTATGACGGCCCAGGGGGTTGGGGGGAGGGAGACACTGCAAAAGTGAGTGAAAGAACACTCTTTGCCTCCGTCTGCAAAATTTTGGATCATGAAGAAACACTGAATTATACAATATAGCACATGACACTAAAAACTCTTAAGAAATTGGCCCAAAAGGAGGGCGTGTTGAGAATGCCCTGTAATGTCCATGTCTTAAGATCTTTTACAAACACCAAAGTCAGTCCTCTCCCCACTATGCAACACTGCCACTTCACTTTGGTTTGGAGGAGAACAGGCAGTGTGCTGCGCTCTACTTTAGCTTCATATACACAGATCATACATTACCAAAAAATCAAAAACAAAAAACAAAATCCCAAAATCCTATTTGCTCTTAACAACAATATAATCAAATATGTTTCATTATTTTTGGAAAATCCCAGTGTATGTCTTGAGGGGATGTGATACACACACACACACACACACACACACACACACACACACACACAGAGTTGCATAAGTGCATTGGAAAAATTCTATGACACTTCTTAGCTTACCTACTCACTGCCCCCTTCTTCTATGGAGTGGGCTTTCTTTTTTTTTGCGGTAGTCAATATTTTGTTACAATGTTTTAAACAATTTAGCAAAAAATACCAATCCAAATTCAGTATAAATCCATATAAGAAACTACTTTTGGCTTCCTTAAAATTGAGATTTATATGATTGTGGAGGCTATTTCAGAATATTATAGTCAAAAGAACATGAGTCCCATAAATGGAGTGGGCTTTCTTATGTTCTACAGGACTGTAGTCCTGTCCTTTCCCTTCATTTTGGGAAGAACAGAGTGAATCACAGGAGATGAGCAGGCATGGATGGGTTGAAATCTGCCTTGAAGATCTTATTACATTATCTTTTAGACAAAGTCACCCTTCATCTTAACTTCCCCATTTTTGTCTAAGGAGTCACCATCTTGTGTAGTGGTTTGGGTTCTCTACCCATCCTTGGCTCCTTACTTTCTCTTGTCCCACATACCAAAATAGTGGCTGAATCTTGTCATTTCTGCCTCCTTAACATCCTCCACATGTGTTCCACGTGGCCACCCACATAGCTACTACCCTAGTTCAACCCATCATTGACTCCTGGACTATTGCAATGGATTCCAAATTGTCCCCCCTTCCATAATTCTCTTCCCACTCCTATCTTTTCCTCCACATACCTTCCAAGGTGATTTTCCCCAAAATGTAAGACTGACTATATCACCCCTTATTTCATTAACTCCAGTGGCTCCCTATTTCCTCTAGGGCAGGGTTCTTAGCCTGGGGCCCATAGGCTTCCAAAGCATCCTTAAATAGTGTTCTAGGGGTCCATGAAATTGTATGGGAGAAAAGATATTTTATTTCAATATAATTGGTTTCCTTTGAAATTGTATGCATTTTAGAAGGGGACCCTAGGCCTCACCAGATGGCCAAAGGCTTCTACCACACACACACATATACACAGAGAGAGAGAGAGAGAGAGAGAGAGAGAGAGAGAGTTGCTTTAAGAACAAATATAAATTCATCTGTTTGGTTTGTAAGGCTCATCATAACCTGGCCCCAAACCATCTTTTTTTCTCTTATTACACATTACTTCCCTTTCTAGCACAACCAAACTGGTCTTGCTGCTCCTCTCCCTCATACAAAAACTAAAATAGCTAAACACAAACAAGAACTTAAAGTACATTAGCATCCATTAAGCAAAACCACATAAAGAAAGAATAATGGAATGATTTGGAAAACTTGCTGTGAGTTGAAATCTCTTTCGCATATTATTTTTTCATTGTTAATGGAGGCCCAAATACAAGCTCATAATCTGGGGACATTAGATCATTGAGGCAAATAATTTTTAAGGTGCTTTTGCATGATATGAACAGTAAGGACATACAGACGTAACTCTCCAGATCCTTGCTGAATAGGGTACATCCAGGTCACTCACAGTAACAGTCCACTCAGGAATAAAGAGTTTGTCAAACCCCAAGGGTTAGCCTTCCTTTATAAAAGTGAATGTTGAAAACTAAAAACAAATTAATTAATAATTTTTAAAAAGATCAAGTAAAGCTAGTCTGGGATATTTGGTTGAATTATGGAATGAATGGTGAACGGTAGAATGAACATGGGCTCTGGAATCAGAGGATCTGGGGTTAGATCTTATAACATACTGTTTTCTATGAGGTTAACCCCAAGAACAGGCTTTAACTCAGTTAGCATATCCCCATTCCAGGTCTCCTTGACTAAGGACTACACGTTCATCCTATTCAGCTCAAACAACTCATAAGGCTAATGATAGCAACAACAGCTACTACTACTACTAGCAATTACATAGCACTTTAAGGTTTGCAAAGTACTTTACAAATATCATCTCATTTTTGTTATTAGTATCTCCATTTTACAGATGAGGAAATTGAAACAGACAGGTAAAGTGACTTGCCCAGGTTCGTACGGGTTGTTGTCTGTGGCAAGATTAGAACTCAGATCTTCCTGACTCTAGGCCCAGCCCTCTAGCCACTAGGCCACCTACTTGCCAACATCCAAACAAAACAAATAATGCCTAAGACAAATGGCTAGCAAATAGCTATACAGAGGGAAACATGATTCCTGCTTTAAAGCTATTATGGTCACTGGCCTATTATTTGATTAATAGCTTGCCATATATTTTATTTTAAGAAGTATTTTTAAAAAGAAATTCATCTGTTTGGTTAGCTTCAGAGAACAAATAAACTGAATATTTAATTACTAAGAAACAATTATTATTTATAAATCTCTCCTGTCCCTCCAAGACATACACAGGGATTTCTCAAAAATAGTGAAGCAAATTCAATCACGTTGTTGTTAAAAGCAAATAGGCTTTTTGTAATGTTAATTGATAAAATAAAAATATTTTAAGATATTATTTATCTCATCTTTATCTTCTTTTAAAAAATTAGATTGTTTTATAATGTATATAATGTATACATTGTATATATAATACATTTTATAATAATATTAATTAATTTTAAAATTAATATATAATTTAATTAATTATATGCTATAATTATAATTAATAAAATTAATATATAATAATATATCATATAACATAATATATAATTAATATAACATATATAACATTATATTGATATGATTTATAAATAAATGTGCAGAGATCTATGATGCATGATTGAAAATATTTTACTGATTAGGTGAGTGATCAAAAAAGTTTAGAGACAGCTGTTCTAGCCAATGGAAGATGTGACCTAAGAGGTTCGGGATAGGGGCCATATTTGGTGATCTATCACATTGAAGAGTACAATAAAATGTGAGAGCTAGAAGGGACCCTTGAAACTATCTAATCTAATGTTCTAATTTTGCAGAAAGTAAAATTGAATCTCAGAAAAATTAAGAGATTTGGCCAAGTTCACTAGGATGCCGTTCTCCAATTACTGAGTCCTATGCCTTTTTAAACTAGATAACTAGGTGGCATTGTGGCTAGACCACTAGACCTGGAGTCAGAAAGACCTGAGTTCAAATCCTTCCTTAGACATTTACTAGCAGTGTAATCCTGGACAAGTCATTTAACTTTTGTCTGCCTTAGTTTCCTCATCTGTAAAATGATGATAATAATAGCCCCTTACCTCGCTGGGCTATTGTGAAGCTAAAAGGAGGCAATATTTGTAAAGCACTTTGCAAACTTTTAAACACTCTATAAATAATAACTATTATTGTTAGCATATTTTATTTGGTTTCGGCCTCAGTATTCTACCTTCCTCATAGAAGCTTTGTAAGGGTAGTGGTTTGCAAAGGTTAATGTGCTAATGTGCTAGTATTTTTAATCATTTTTATTTAATATTTTAGTTTTTCACATTGATTTCCACAAGATTTTGAGTTACAAATTTTCTCCCCATTTCTACCCTCCCCCCCCAATTCCAAGATGGCATATATTCTGATTGCCTCATTTCCCAGTCAGCCCTTCCTTCTTTCACCCCACTCCGCCCCTCATCCTCTTTCCCCTTACTTTCTTGTAGGGAATGATAGATTTCTATGCCC
>JAQQSZ010006836.1:0-13481 GCA_028646595.1 Phalanger gymnotis
ATACTTGACAGGCAGCCAGGAGCCCCCAAAAAGGCTGGAGACACCAGAATGAGGCGTCAAAAGTTGCAGAGAAAAGGATGAGAGTAGGCCATGAATCAGCTCTGGGGCTCATGATAACAGTGTGTGAAGTGAGGATTAAAAGAGGTGGCGTCTTGGGTTTTATGGGGACCATGACTGATTCTCTGGGATGGGAGGAGGAGGAAAATGCCACTCATTGGAAAGTAGTCTATGCTTTTATTTTGCTCTTTACGATTTCTCCAGGGTAGAGAACTCTGTATACTAGTTCAAATCAGCAACTTGCTTATAATTTAAAACTTTTGAGAACTGTCTGGGGACACTAAGAGTGTGGGGCCCCAGAAAGGATGGAGAAACCAGAGGGACTATACGTATCTTAGAGTTGAACCCACCCTGAGAGCTGGGATGGGGATAGGGAGTACCTATCTTGAATGTGATCCCTTTCCTGTATTAATAAAGCTCCTGTGCATTTGGAAGCCTGAATGGTCCAAATACTCATATTTCAGAGTTTCATCAAAGTGAGAGCAATGAGCCAGAAAAATGAGAGGTCTATGAAATCTGCCTCAGCCTTTTATATCAGGTATAGGCCTCTGATAGAAGCCTTACAAAAACATTACACAGTCACAATTTAGTTCATCACTTAATACAGTGTTTGGTTGTAGATCCAGAGAAGTTCAGCTTTGGAGACTTGTTGATACTCAAAGAATGATAGGATTGTCTCGGGAAGAAATTTATCATAAGGTCTTAAAACAAGAGCCCTTCATGGGTTTATAACATACTTATCTAACCTGTCCGTTAATTATTTTTACAGGTAATAGAAATTTATCTCAACATTCTCTCACTAGGACTTAAAGTACCACAACTCTATTCTTATTCACAGTCCAAAATCTTTATCCTCACTCCAGATCCTCACTTTATTCCCCATCTAAGACCCATTCACACTACCTTGCCTCAGAGTCAGCTGAAGAGGTGAGTTCATGGATGAGACAGCAATAGACATAAATAAATAAGCTGTGGGAGACAGCACTGGTTTAGGGTCAGAAGATGTGGGTTCAAATCACACTAACTTTGTGCGTGACCTTGGGCAAGTCAAAGTCCTTAGTCTATAGTTTGTTCATCTATAAAATGCCTAAGTTAGACTAGATGGCCTCTGAGTTCCCTTTTAGATCTATGATTAAAAGAAAACCTGGGAGATAGCACAATTCAGTAGGAGTTTAGTGGTCTACTATATGTAAGGCATTGGGATATAAAGACAAAAATTAAAAGCAATTCTTGTCTTAAAGGAGCTTCCTTCCACATTTTATAGTCAACGATGACTGAGTCGTCGATTTCTTTTGTATCCTTTGCAACTTTTAACTATGGTACTGAATTATACTCAGGAATTAAATTCATAATTGTTTGATTGAATTTAATCTTACATATATTATAATTCTTTCATTGGTTGTTTTTTGAAAAACCACACTCTTTGAATGCTCACTCTTTGAACTCAGGGCTAGGGGGGTACCAGACAACCCTCTTGATTGAATGTGGTCCCTTGTTTTCCTCAAATACCTGATGTCAACATTATTTCAAAGGTACAGTGTTCCTTTTTTAAAAAAAATACTATCTGAGGGGACAGAGCTAGGAGAGAACACTAGATAAATAAGATTCAAAGCTGAAATCATATTGTTGGAGTTGAAAGAGAACCAGGCATCACCATAAGCAGTGAGGCTTGATGGTAGATCTGTGGGTGGGAAGGAAGGGGCTGTTGTTGACAGTGGCCCTGAGGTTACCTGTAGGCAGTATTTTGACTTGGCAGGTGTTATGGCTCTTCTTCTGTAACAGCAATTGCAGAGCATTATATTTGGGAAGGAGGAAAAGGAAGAGAGCCTGATAAAATATTTTGTTCGGGCTGTGGTTTTCTCTTGTGTTTTCACTTCACCAGACTCCTTTCTTTAAGTTTCTTGTAGCACTTCATTTCAGCCCTGGGATTGGAATGAAACGAAACCCTTGTTGTAGTAGGCCAGACCTGACTCCTAGGCCAGTTTGGTAGATCAGGTCTGAGGCTGGAACAAAATCAGATACTGATAGTATATTCGAAAGTTAACAAAAGGAGGTTTATGTAGCATAGCAGAGAAAGGATACTCTGAATAAAGAAAGGACCTTTAGCAAGGATGACATTGGGGTTTGCTTGGCCACAGCTTCATTGTCTCGGCTCTGCCCCAGTCCTGAGGAGACCATAGATAAGAGCCTTACCTGTGTGTTATATAAGAGATTCTTGGAATTCCTGGACAGAGGCAGTGAGCCAGGGAGTGTCACGAGAAAGCATCATCGCTTTGGGGTAAGGCTCTCAATGGGACTGGACCTGGTTCACTTGAGCCTAAAACCAGAGCTTTTGTATGGGAAAGGATCTTCCTCCCGTAGCCATGGGCAATGTATTTGTTAAATTTAATTTGCTTATTATATGTTCCTGGCTAAGAACTGGTCTGGGAAGCCAGACCGTTTGAAGTCTTGGCAACAGAAAACACTTTGGGGCAATAGTGTACTTCAAAAATACGGAACAGGAACTGATGCTGTGATTTCACTGATACAGGGAACACACTGGTAAGAAAATCTGCCCTGTCAGTGGAAGTCTCCAGCTTTTCTGCAACTTTTCCATTCCACGGTCATGGAACCATTTTGTATCAGAAGTGGGATTGCACATAAGTCAACTCGGTTTAAAGGTCAGCTGTCTACTAGACTAGTGGTTCTTAAACTGTGGGTCTCAACCCCATATGGGGTCATGAAAAATATGGCAATAGTAAAAAGTCTGAACACATGACAAAAATTAATTCAAAACCAAATGTGTACTGAATCCAAGGTGTTTCTGGCAACTCTAGCCCATGTTGCATTGAGCAACTTCACTACAGCCTTGGTTCTGAACACAAAGCATGGAAGCTTTGCACTGTGCACTCCCTCAGGCCACACAGTGCCAACCAAAACTGCTGTAACATGAAAAGGGGTCAGGAGTGGAAAAAGTTTAAGAAGCCCTGTACTAGACCATGCTTATACCTACCTCCAAAATAAAAGCAAAATTTGGGGTCCATTTGTTGAGAAATGGCTTAATAAATTGTGGTATGTGAATGTAATGAGACATCGCATTCTGATAAACAATGATCAGGAAGTCGCACTGCTATAAGATGAAAGAAGCAAAATTAGGAAAACAACATAGACAGTGATTACGGTAATGCAATTAAAAGCACTAAAAGGAAGCCAAACATTAAAAAATTTTTAAATTATTTAAAAATAACAAATCTAGGCAATAGAGATGGAGGAGGAATTACACCTACCTTAGATAGAGAAGAGAGGGACTATGGGTGTAGAGTACTGCATATGGTATCAATGGGGTTAATTGGTTAGTTTTCTTTGTTAGAAGCATCTTTTATGGCTGGGATATATCTGGAAGTGACATACAAGAAAAGGATTGGTCGGCCACACCCAGGTCTATGAACACCTGAGTCCTTTCCCACCATCTTACACATGTTTTAGTTCATGGGACCATGATAGTCCGATGACCCATTTCACTGCACTTTTTGACTTTTGCACCATGCCCTCAGGAACTTTGTCATCTTGCAAGTTTAAATCAGCCTTGGTACTAACACCTCATCAGCACCCTTTACCCCTCTGATTGGAGGGTACAATGAACGCCAGAACCTCCATTCAAGGAAGACCCCTAAGATGGCCTTGTCTTCACCTCCCACCTGACTGCATTCCTTTGACTTATCCACCATACCCCCGACAGTACGTTCTCCCCTTTTTTGCTTCCTTTTGTGTATTGTCCACTAGATCGTAAACTCCTTGAGGGCAGAGACTGTCTTTTCTGTAGTTGTACCCTCATAATTTAGCCAAATGCCCAGTATGTTGTGGGCACCTAGTAAATGTTTATTGACTGGGACCCAGACTTACAGAGATTATCCACTGCTCTATTTTTATAGATGAGTCTGAGGTGAAGTTTTTTTTTTCCCTCCCAAAGGTCAGAGAATCACTTACTTGTACATCTCAGTCTAGAACTCAAATCTCTCCATCCTGGACTCTCTGTGCTGCCAGTCAAGAAAAGATGGGAGAAAAAGGCAGGGAGAAAGTTCTTTTCTACCAGCTAGAAACTGCCATCTACTCTAGTGCCCATCACATATATACCATCAGTTCATAACCTTGGGCTTGTCCTTCTGGCATAGCACCTTTCTGCCACCCCCAGCTGCCCAAGACTTAAAATTTACCTCTCTTCACTGTACTGAATACCAGCAGGTGGCACAGATACTACCTAGACTGAAAAGAGCAAGGGGCATGCAATGAGAGACGTTTTATAATATTACCTTTTTAGAAATGTGCAGATTTTAATACTCAAAAATTTAATTCTCTGTTGCTTGTAGGTATATATTTTGTGATAAGCATTGGTTTATCACATGTATTACAGGTAAGCTTCAAAGGATCTGGTAGACAGAAGAATCAATTTTCAAACTTTGCCTAGGGCACATAAATGTATAATCCCGACTTTACATGTATCTCACCTCCAGAGAGCTCAGGCTGTTGGGGCCAATGGGAGCAGAGAGGCAGTTGTGCCCCTGAGGCTTTGTGGGTGCAGTTGCCCACAACTCTGTCCTGTTTAGATGGAATCTCAGGCTGATGTTGGTTAGGGGTGCAGTTGCCAGCCTGGCATGGGTTGCAGATCATAGATGGAGACTTGCCTTGATGGTGAGAATGTTGGAACCATCATGAAAGGTCCTGAAAAGAGAAGGGATTATGGTATGAAAATGATTTTGAGTGTGGAAAGAAATCCATCTAAAGTGAAATCTAGAAATTGTGCTCTGCCTACGTCAGGCAGTCAGTCAGCAAGCCAGGAAGTATGTGTTAGGTACTGTGAATACGAAAAAGGGCAAAATCAACCTCAGCCTCTGCTCTTAAAGAGTTCACATTCTAGTAGGTGAAAGAACCTGTAAATAAGTAGATATAAATTATAGAAAGAATAGATGGTAGGAGCAGGTAGGTGGCACAGTGGATAGAGCACTGGGTCTAGAATCAGGAAGATTCAATCAGTTCAGATCAGACTTCAGCAGCTGGATATGATACCAGAATAACAGTAGGAATGATCATGGGCTAAGACTTGGCCCAGGGCTAGTGCTGACTACAAGGTACATAACAAAGGCAGAGACAACAGTAGTGGCTGAGGAGTCTATTATTGAGATTGGTATGGGGAATGGAGGGGAGCTGAGGCAGAAAGCCTTGGTATATTGGGTCCATAGGAGTGGCCAATAAGAAGTAATAGATTCAGGGCACTGAGCCCGACACATTGCCAAAAGGCAATGTTGAAACCTACGTAGAACAGGAACTAAGAAACTATTCAAGACATTGTTCTCATTGTGAGGGTGAAAAGCTTTTTGTACAATTAAAAATACATTTTTTAAAAATCTGGCCCCAGACATAACTAGCTGTGTGACCCTGGGCAAGTCACTTAATCCTGTTTGCCTCAGTTTTCTCATCTGTAGAATGATCCGGAGAAGAAAAAGGCAGACCACTCCAGTATCTTTGCCAAGAAAATCCCAAATGGGGTCACAGAGTCAGATACAACTGAAACAACTGAACCATAACAGAACTTCTGTTCAGATCTGTGTGAGAGATTACATAGAGGGGTAGAAAAATGACCTAGGTCCTTGTTCATACATCTTAGCTGAGAAAGTAGCATTGAAAAAGCTTTTGTTTATGTGACATCTAAAAGCTCTATGATTTATGGATGCAGAAAGATTTTTCTAATATTTGGTATTTAGTAGGTGCCAAATAAATGCTTGTTAACTTCTATGCTGTGCACATCATGGGTTTCTGTTTCTTTTTGGAAAGAAAGTTCTCATTGAGTATGTGTGTGTGTGTGTTGGGAGGGTGAAGGGGAATGAGGAGTAGAAGGACAAAGAATAGCTTAGTCACTGGAGAATATGTTGACAGTATGCCACTCTGCCCTCAGTGGGACAAGCTATTCTAGTAGAAATGTCACGCTCCCTCTCTTCCTAGGTAACACATGCAATGTATAAGTCTTTTGGAAAGGATGACTTTATTACATGCAAAGTAACGGTTTTGATTCTGGAAATTTAAAGCCAAGTAGAAGGAGAAAGTCACAGACTCATAGACAATGATAATGGCTCATGACCATGGTGACGGTGGCGGTGACCTAAAAGGTCATGTACCACAAAGGCAATTACTCCCTCCTTTTGTATACTCTAGTCCTTGGAGAACATTTGCTTAGCATGACCCAGTGCTAAGCATACCAGAATTTAATTCCAGCAGTCTTTGATTATGTGAAGCTCCGTACTAGAAAGGCTGGCCCATCTTGGACTCTGTCCAGATGACTAAGGCAGGAGCCAGACAGTGATGCCATAGCATGGATCCTGGTGGTAGTGTGACAGTGAAGGCCAGTGTATTGAAATTCTATTAACTGTGATGTTTTCAACTTAAGAAGCATTGTGCCCCTTTGTTTAAAAACAGCCCCATAGTTTGTTCTGCCGTTTAGGCTTTGGCTATGTACACACTACACGTGTGTATAGCTACTATATAGCACATACACTATGCATAGTCATATACATATATATATGTAGATAGATATAGATTATTTTCTGGTAAGTAAACAGTGTTGGAGTTTAGAGGAGAAAGAGTCAAGGGAAAAAGGATTAGGTAGAAAATAACAGCATTTGAATTATGTTTTATGTGTAAGTAAAAATATGAGTTGACTATAAGGGCTACCCTTATATAACCCAAGTTAATTAATGTTTTCTCTTCTCCAAGTGCTTTCCTTCTACTCAGTATATATCCTTTATCTACCTAGTTTTAAAAAAATGTTGTATCACTCTCTAGAATATAACCTCTTTTCAAGTCAGAGACTTTTTTTTTGGCCTTTTTTTTGTATTGAAGTCAGAGACTTTTTTTTTTTTTGGTAATTCCAATACTTAGCAATGTGTGGTGCATTATAAATATAATTATTAAATTATTATGATAATATACTTGTTGACTTAACTTTCTAAATTCATTCCAAGTTATAAGTTGGCACTATGGATTTTGAGTTCCAAATATGTCCCAGGGAGAAAGGAGGGAAATTGGAAGTCAGAGGAGAGAGAAGAGAGTTATATCAGTTTTTATAGACTATTGTGATTTCTGTCTGTTCTGTGTTTTCTGTGGGGTGAAATATCCTATACCTAATATGCACTGTTGCCTTGTGTGCTTTCACAGAAACTAAAGATCTTTTCACCCACATAAGTAGAAGTGTAAATAGGTGCTATTTTTTGAGACTTCTGAAGGAAACTGTATAGAGGCTAAAAAATCAAAAGTGAAAGACAATGTGATTTGGAAGCTGTCCCCGAGTTCAGTCTGTCTAAGCCCAGAGTTTGAGAGTGGGGCAGTTTGAGAAGCACAGGTTAAAGGGAATTATCAGAAATCTTAATATATTAATCAGAACAGTTGCATATATGCATGTTAAAGAAAAGGTAAATTGGTTCTAAATTCATTGGTTGTATTTTTTTAAATGATTTTCCCCCCAGTGAATGACTTTGGAAGCAGCTCTTCACTGGAGCCGTCATCTCCAGCTTCAAACCAATTAAATAATAGAAATTTCAGAAGTCCAATCATGTGCCAAACCTTGAAAACCAAAAGGCTTCATTCTTAGATATATCTAATTCCAGGAAATGTGAATTAGAAATAGACATAACTTATTCACGACTCCATTAAAATACAGCTCTTTATTAAAAAAAGAACAGTTAGCAAAGGAGAGTAACTCACTTATTTATGTAAATACTCTGAGTTTTGTAAAGCACTTTGCCTACAACAACTGTGTTATTCTCCCCATTCTGCATGTAACGAGGCTGAGGAATGAGAGGCCTGACCTCAGAGCGTGCACAGTGGGCACCGTTTGCTGTAAAACTATGTAGGGAGGCTTGGTGAGGCTGGTGCTGGGTGCGCGTGATGCTTGTGTAATGGAAGGGCTCTGCTCTTCACTTTGGGAGTGTGGCCAAGTGTTAAATAACTGTTCCCTTGGCTGCTTACTGGATAGCGAAGGAAGGGGCTTTGTCTATTGGCTGCTGAACTGGAACTGACCTTCCATGAGGACAACTCTTTCTCTCTCCCATTAGCGAGCAAGGCAAGGACTGATCGCTTTAGGCTGACTGGGGGGGAAAGAAGGAGAGAGAAAAGGAGGAGAAAGAATAGAAAGGGAGGAGGAGATCAGGAGGGGAAGAGAGAAGATATTAGTGGTAGCAACAGTGATCTCCTGGCAGCCATCTGCCTATCTCCTTTCTTGACTCAACATATGGTGGCAAATTTAGTGCCTCTATTTGCTAATTCGGTCTTACCTGCACTTAGGTGAAGGAGTATTACAGGCAGAAGAGACTAGGTAGGTTATGACCTTGTGAGCTTTGAAAGATTGAGAGAGCCAATCCATGGGCCAAGGAATTGGAATCCCTGCCAGTTTGTTGGCAGCTGAACCAGGTTGAAGTGCAACCAAGGACCTGGCAGCAGATTGATTCTGAGAAGTCATGTCCTGCTGCATCAAGGGATCAATTCCTTCATTGGTTGGGCCACGTTTGGAAGTGAACTTGATGAAGCAAAGCTTTGTAGCATTAACTTTAAATGGGAGGCCACATTCCAAGCCAATACAAATTTATTAAGCACTTACTATGTGCCACGCGCCGTGCTAATAGCTGGGGATACACTTAATAAAAGGAAAGTCTTTGCTCTCAAAGAACTAACAGTTTAAAGGAGGAGACAACACACACACACACACAGGCAGGACAGTGGGGGTGGTAAATGCAAAATGGAGTGATCTGAAAGTCTAGGGGAGCTGGTGTCACTCTCAAGGCTTGAGTCAGCAGTGTTCTGGTGGTTTAGAAGTGATCAGCTTATCCAGGGAGGGGGGCATCTTGTTCAGTGAGTTGAAACAAAGCAGGGCAACAGATTGAAAAGTGGCCACTTTCCCCAAGGACTGAGGTAGTATGAGGAGAGTATTCCCCTGGTTTTGGGGGGTGGGGTATTATATAAGTAAGTATCCCTTTTTAGAAATAATTGATGTCAATTGATTGAATGATACTAGGTTACTAATCAATAGGGTCAGTGTTAGAAAATAATAACTATAATGAAGATGGGAGAATTAACCCAGCCCTGTAAGGGTACCCCTAGAACCCTGAGGAAGACCAGCTATGGGGGACCGGTTAGTTTACAATTGCAAGTGAGAGTTGAGATGAGGGCTTGCTCCAGATATATAAGCTATATACCACATGAAGAATCTGATGCTCGGAAAGATTTATCTATGCTCAAGTATCTAGTAAGTGTCTGAGGCAAGATTCAAACCCAGATACATAACTTTTTATTCTAGTCAATGCATTGTAAACCATTTTTTTTCTTTCTCCCTTAAAAAAATAGGTATTCTGTGTTGTGATCTGATACCGTGTAGAGGACACCCGTGAAAGTCAGACTTTACCAACAAAATCATAAATCCATCATAGTAACAGCATCTGTGGAAGGCAGACCTTCTCCAGTGACACATAAATCCTTCAGAGTAACAATATCCCAATATAGTTCATAAAAAACAGATGAGTAGGGATATCTGTTGCCTTCAGTCTCCTTCGATAATTGGCACTCTGCTCTGTCCTCATTATAACCATAACATATGCATAACATAATGGCAGAACTTTATGTCTATGACTTTTCCTTCATGGTTTTTCCAAAGAAAGTGCTTTTTTTCTTTACCTCATTTATATTCTTCATCTGACCTTGAACTGACTTTGTTGTCTCATAAATCTCTTTTATAAACTCTGTTTCTCCCTGTACCCCTACCTGCCACAACTATTGATTTAGAGTTAGGGAAATTGTACTTTTTCCCTAAACACCTGTAAAATGATTTGACTTTTCAGTGATATAACATCTTTTCCCCCCTTATACTTTTTTCCGTTAGTTGACTTGTTTTGGTATCAATTTAATTTGTGAACAAATGTCCCATGTAGCTTTTATAGGCACTACAGAGTGAAGTGACTCTCATTGACTTTATAGAAAGGCCATATCTAGTCAATGAATCAGTAAACATTTATGCCAATAAAAATTGGTGCCTAATATGTACCAGGCACTGTGCCAAGTACTGGGAATACAAAAAGAGGTAAAAAATCCTTGTCTTTATCCATCTCTTATTTGGGCCATGAGTAGTTTTTTATTTATTTGCTCTGGGCATTAAAATAAATGTTTACATTTTATTTGTTAACGTCACTTATCCATTCCATTCCTGAGTTGGTACATTTAAATTGTTCTAACTCCCTAACTACGTAGTTTATTTACAAGTGAGGGCTGTGTGTGTGGTGACAGTCCTTATGACAAGATGGATTCCCTGTGGTCCTCTGCTTTCTAGCTCAGAGAACAAGGTCAGGCTTGCGTGCTTGAATTCTGCCAACTTTTGAGGGTGAGCCTGTGATTTTTTATATTAAGGAAATGATTTCAAGGTACTTCCCTTCTGAGATCTTCCAACCAAGCTTTCCACATAGTACTTCATAGTAATTTGGCCCCTCCCATTTGACTTGAAGGTCTGGGTCTGCATCATTGGAGGCTGTTTACTCATTTAATCATTAGTCGAAGAGAAAAGGAATGACTCAATTCTGGTTCCAGTACAGAGTAGCCAAGGCCTCACCTCACGTAGATGGTCCTGACATAGCTAAGCGAGGGGACTTTTGTAAGGCAATTGTGCCCTTGTGTGTTGTTCAGTCAGTTGAACCTAAGACCTATATTATAATTAGATTTGGTAGCTTTTCTAAGTGTTACAGTCATGTGAAAACAGGAATAATGAATACTGTGCAAAAAAGGCATGGCTCTTACCATGATCCTCTGATAATGCCAAAAAAAAACCACCCTAGAAGAAGAGAATAAAAGTGTAACTGCTTTTTATCTCTCATTAGTTATAGGTAATTTCTAGTTATTGGTATACATCGCTTCTTTCCTACCAGACTTAGAGTCTTAAGGGTATTCATATGTTATCTTTATTTTTCCTGTAGTTTATTAGGTGGTCAATAAATGTTTGCTGAGTGAATAAATTTTTTAAAAAAGATTGGAAAGTATGATCAGGTCCCACTGATAAGCATGAGAATCTTCTTATCCTTAATTTAATTAAAATAGACATTGCAAAATCCCAAGGTAGAGTTAAGTTGTTCCTACCCCCAAATTTTATTAGTCATCAGAGAGTCTCAGAGTTGGCAGGGGCCATCGAAGACATACTCTAATCCATACCCAAATGAGATTCTTCTCCGTAACATACGTGACAAATGGTCATCCAGTCTTGCTTGAGGATCTCCAGCAAAGAGACAATCATGATCTCTCAAGGCCACTTTGCATTGTTCTAGTGTTGAGGAAATTTTTCCTCACATGAGCCTAATGCTGCTTCCTCTTTGACCTAATGCTTCTGTGCCCTACCCTCTCCCTCACTCTCCAAAAAGTGAACCAAGTATAATCCTCTTTCCATGTGACCTTCTTTACAATATTTGTACAGTATCTTGTTCCCAAAAGTCATCTGCAAGGTAATTATCTCCAGTTCCTTCACTCAATCCTCAAATAAATTCTTTATTTACTTAAAATGATTTCTAAGTTACCAATACCTTTCTTTAAATGTGGTGCCTACAGATAAACACATACTTAAAATGTCACCTGACCAAGGTAGAGACTATGTCCACCCTAGTTTTGGATGCTGTGCCTCCCTTAATGTAGCTTAAGACCCTTTTTTGTTGTCATTGCTGTTGTTGTGGCCATATTAGAGAACTGACTTAATACTGGGCTTAGATTTGACCAAAATTCCCAATTTTTTTCCAGATAAACTACCTGTGGTCTGTTTTGGCTTCTGCAGTGATGGTGGCAGAGAAATAGGAAAGGGAGCAAGAAGGTACTAAGAACAACATGATTTTGAGACTATCTCTAAACTCAGGTTTGCCTGTTGGTCCTTGTTTGGTGATCGACAAGTAGACCTACTATTGAAGAAGCTGAATTATATCCATCTTGGCATTATTTTTATAAAAGTGAAGCCAGAAAAAAGAAATTGCAATTAGTAATATGCAACAACAAAAATAAATCTTAATAAATTATTGTAACCTGTGTGCTTGGATCCTCTCATTTTAGGAAGTCCTGCAGGCATCTGGCTCAAAAACTGTACCCAGAGTCTTGGGAAAATATCTATGCTCAGGAGCCCATCCTGTTTTCTTGGGCACCTGGCCACAGGCAGGCAGTTTTATTAGGTGAGAGGCAGCATATCTAGAATGATGGACTTGATGAAGTCAGGAAACCCGGAGTTTGAATCCCACCTGGACAATGACTAGCTTGGCATTCAAAGCCAAGTCACTTAAGTTCAGCAAGATGGGAATAAGAGCACCTGGAGTACTTGTATAGAAAATACTTTGGAACCTTAGAAGTATATATAAATTTCATCTGTTAGCATTTAAACAACCCAAAGAGAAAATCCAGAAATATGAACAGGAGTCCATCCTCAGGGTGGTGAGATCTCAATGGTGCCTCTGGTCTAGTTCTGGCCAAGGACTTCATATACTGCCCCAATTACTGATTGTTCAGTCACTGTAGGTCATCTCTGGCCGAAGCTTGGTTTGTTGCTCTTTTATTTCTTTTCTGGGAGCTCCTTTTTTCTTGGTTTCTCTTTCCTTGGACTTTCCTTTTGCTGGAGGAGTTTATAACCAATAAACTAATAACATAGTGATGAATTCTTAGACTGTGGCAACTTATGAAATAGAGAAATTGACATTCAACCCATTGCAGCTGTTAACAGTAAAGCAATAATAACAATGTAGATGATAATTGTCAATATGTGTCTGTGTTCTGTATTGCAAAGTATACAAGACTCTCCACAGAGAAGGTAGAAGTAAACCATCTATTCAGACACCTATTCAGAGAACATATCCAATAAACCATTTATCCAATCAGAGCAATAAAACATTTGATACATAAGATCACAACATGGTGCCTCGCTGCCCCAAAACCTCTCTGACCCTGCTGCTGGGGTCTCCCCAAAACAAATTCACAATACAGCTAAGTCAGCCTGTTCAGTTATTACTATCACAACGGTGGCCATTAGCAGCCATAACTGTGCGCCTGCTCTCTCTCTCTCAGCATTTCCTATGACATGGCTTCCTGTGACATAAGCCAGTCACATGGCCTGTTAATAGGTGGGAAAGCCCTTCAAATCTAAATTGCCATTACAGCAGCCACCCTTCGATTTCTGGTGACAGTAGTGGAAAAGAGAGCAGAAGGTGCTAAACCATCTATTGACATCAACTTAGTTTTTGGCTTTCTATATTTGAGTTCCAGTATGACCAATGATTGGACAACCTATCTTAGGAAATGAAGCATATCAATCTTGACATTCTTACTACAAACTAAACCATAAAAGGGGGGGAAAGTAGCCTAATGGAAAAAAGATGGCTCACAGGTTCTCTTTTTTTTTT